>CCAG010012133.1:0-22136 GCA_001077435.1 Glossina morsitans morsitans
TAATAATAATAATAATAATAATAATAATAATAATAATAATAATAATAATACACTACGCGTCTGCATGTACATGCATAGGCCAAGAATTTTAAGTTAGCATTTAAAAGAGATATTGACTTGACTGAGCAAAATATCAATTTAAAAGAAACTCCACTCGACAAACTAAAACGCCTGTTAGGTGCAAGTTTGTTATATTGAGCTGCAGTGTGTGAGGTATGAAAAAAAGCTTTTCCAAGTAACGCGGCCTGGTTTAATCTCGTAAACACTGTTGCTTACCTTAGCAACATGTTTTATTTCAGCAAAATTGACTTTGACACAATCATACATTGCAACTATGGAAAATCTAGTATAAATATTATGAAACAGGTTTATCATCAACTTGTTGGAGCGGGGACATATGTTTTCCGAACAAAACACATCAACAACATGAGTGCCGACACTGGCCAACTTTAGAAAAAGACCTCATGACCTAAAACCCAAAATTATCACGAAACTCTTCAACTTCAGAAGTTCAATGCTCTACAAAAACATTACGAAAGTTGTTGCTGCCATGAATATCAGAAGATACCAATGCGCAATCCTCTGTACATCTTACAAAAGATATAGCTATTCCACTGAGTGTCTGCTGAAAATTTGGAGTCGGCCTTAAATTTCAAATCTCGTGATATTTCGCTCTCTGCTCACAAACAAAAAATGGTCGCCAAATCTCGGCTTTAAAGAACTCATCGCAGGGAAAAGCCACTTCTCTTTACAGGTGGTTGTAAGCATAATAAAGTATTCTCCGCCTATGGACTAATAGATGCCAAATACCACATTCATTTTAATTATAACCTTCATGAAAGCCCACGCCGCCATATCACGGATAGTTTGCTCCCCAAAAAAATTCCTTCTCTCTCCTCCTTGTGCGAGGAGATCTCCAATACTTTTGACTGAGTGTACCTCATTGGAGAAGATTGATCTTCAAAAATTTATTGGAAAAACAACTAAGGAGAAAATTGAAGAAAAGTATTGGTAGAGAGTACTTCTATCCATATCAATCACAATTTACTGCTGCATCCAATCAACGTCGAGAAAATCAAGATCAAACTATTTGCAAGAATTCATCTTAACTCCACCAATGTAATGTAACAATGGATCCTTAACAAATCTATTCGCCCAATTTGCAGTTGTGGCGAAAAGCTTACGTTTGAACTTAAAGTTTGTGGATGCCAAAGACTTTTCTTTAAAAAAAATAAAAGACAGAGCCGATAGTCTAGGTTGCTAGTACTTATCCTAGTTTTGGAATCTATTTCTTTGGCGTAAGTAAACGACAGTTACAACAATACTTACAATGATTTCCTCCTAAAGGCATATACATTTTTCGTATTTAATATTGTGTAAGTCAGTATCAGGGTTTTCTATTCCCGCGCTAAAATTTTGTGAAATATATACTCACTATTTTAAAAGGTGTTACATTTCCATCTTTTTTTGGAATGTTGCAATTACGTGAGCATGCACTTTGAGTTAGGTTTGCTGCTTTATGGTATAATGTTATATTGTGTGCAATCACGAAATTATGGATTATATTGTCGAGTTTGTTTATGAAAAATCCTTCATTGTATTGGAAAAAATGTGTATAAATAGCGGCACACTTGCTCTGATATTTCGAAATACTTGAATAATTGTTTAAAAAAAAAAAAATACCAACGCTATTGATGTCCTTCAGGTCACAATACGCGTATAAAACACAACCCCAATTGAAGCACGTTTCAAAATCTTACTACATGCGTTTCATTTCCTTTAAAAATAGAGATGTCAAAACGTGGCGATGGTTATAGTCAAAAATTTTTAATTTTTCTTTACAGTGCACCAATCAAAACAATACTTCACTAGAAAACGGCATTATTTATCCGTAAAAATAATGCTGAAGTTACAAAATTACCTTCAAACCCACTTATTTAGCCTGCGGGTAAGCCACAGCTGATATTTGAAATAAGTTGATTGAGATTTAAGGGCGCTAACGATACATTCAACTCAAAAACATAGCTTCGCAGAAAACGCGATAAAGTGATGATGCCCTTCGGTGGGGACTTGTAAAGTGGGCTATTTGGGCCGTATAAAGAATTGAACTTCCCAGAAAAAGCGTCTTAGATGTTATTTTTGAGTATTTAAGGAATCGTTTAAGGCATTAATAAAATAGTGAAAAAATCAAAAAGGCAGCCATTATCACTGAAACAAATTTCGAAGTCAAGTAACGCCCAACTTGCTTTGAAAACCATAAGTTTTCAGGGATTCTTCATTAATTCTACTTCATTAACAGGGTAAACATATTTTCGTTACATTGATGTTTTCGTTGCTGAAACTGAGCACCACATGAAAAAGACGACAATATGAAGTAAATTCCAGTAAAAAATTTTTCAATTTAATCGAACGCACGACGAAATTACCCGCTAAAACACCATTTCAGTTAGGACGTTTAGGGCTTTATATGTGTTTCTCGGTGTTACAAAATTAATACTAAAATAAATACACATTCAAGTTTCGATGGCGTTTATAAAAATATAAATATATATAATCAGTTAACCTTTCATTTTTGTTTTCACTCAACTGTCTTGTTCACGAAAAGTCCTGAACACAAATTTATTGCTTTCGTATTCAGCCAGGGAAATTTATTTCAAATGCATTATCGAATGTATTAATTTGTTGGCTCGTTAGCCGCCCATTCGGTTAGCCTTTAAAACATTTCATTTTCATTTCAATTTCATTGTTAGCGAATGACACTTTTACAGAACTATTTTAATTGAAAGGTTTAATAAAACCATTCTTTAAACCGTATCGGGCGGTAATGTTTGCAATAAATGGCCAGCAAAACAATAATAATGAAAACTTATTATTATATACTTGCACGCACATCCAATGTCAACATGCAAATGTGCATGGATTTGAAACAAATTAAATAACAAAAAAAAGGGAAAAAAGAAAAAATTCGCGAAATAAATTGTTATTTAAATGGCCATCACTTTCAGAACTCGACAAAAAACGAGCGTAAAATGGGTGAATAAGAGAAGAAAAAAACCCAACTGGAGTTGAAAATATTTTCATATAACATGATTTCCAATTATTGTAGCATTGATGCCAAAACGCTAATGGCTCATAAATATCCAAACCAACGGACACAAAACATAACAACAACAATAATAACAATACTCGTGACAACATGCACAACACACAATATTGTTGAACGCAAAACACACACTAGAGCAGAATACAGCACAAATTTCTATAGAAAAACTTGCTATAGAAAAACACATTAACACATTCTTCGACTACATAGCCGTTGTTCAGTGTGTGCGTAGTATATATGTAAAGCATATATGTGTGCGGTAAGTTGTTCCCTGCACCGCTTTGCAAACTCTTAGAAACTCTGACTTTACAGCTACTCTTGGTCAGCTCTGTGATTCGGTCAGTTAGTCGATGTAGTGCACCAGCTATTCCTCTAAATACACACTTTTCTCATTCAAACACACAAATATAAAATGGTTAGTTTTATCCGTATGTCTGCCTTTGTATATGTGTGCCCGTATGTTTTGTGTGATATTGCTGTTTATTGGCAGAATACGCATGTTCGCTTATGCTCGTTTGCAAACACACATTCACATTTACTAAGGTACAAGTTTTTACTAAAAACTTTTCTCATGCTATTATGCTGCTGCCACTATAGCTGACTTGTGCTGGTATTTGTATTTACTGTGCATATGTAATGTATATATAAATATATATATACACATATGACAGTGTGTGTGTATATGTGTTTATGTATATATACAAACAATATGTGTGTGTGTGTGTGTGTGTGTGAAAGGATACATAAAAACGGGTGTGTGGTATAAATGCTTTTGGCTGTTTTTGTTGCTGCTTTTGTTGCATATAGTTCAACATTTTATTTTAAATTATTGCCTGAGCAAAGTAGTTTCGTGTTACAAACACATAAATAAAACTTAAAAGCACTAAAATGAAATTATACACGTATTATATGATGATACTCGCATTTACGAACGCACACATAAACACCGGATAACGCACTAACACACATTAACATTAACATTTACGATATAGTAACTTGTAAAATGTAAAGGAACGAGCGGAACTGACGGATTCTGGACAGTACACAGATAGTGATCAAATGCGATTATTAGGCGTGAAAAATTTAACTAGAAATCAAAATGATCAAGATTCTACAATTATGAAATGCTAATGATGATGTATTTAACTTTTCATGGTATTTGTTTAATATTAAAAAGTAATGTTTGGAAGCTTCGCAGCTATATATTGCAAATATGTCCGTTCGCCCCTTCGCCTGCGATTGCTTAGCTAGAGTCAATCAATGCGATAATTTCTACGTAAGGATTTGAAAATTCCATTCAATTTGAAGCGTATACGCACTTAACACCTCTCACTTGTAAATATTTTAAGAATAAACTCTATTAATCATACGCTACGTTGGACGCCAATTTTTATTTTGTAACTTTATCGAAAGAAAAAAGAAAAACCTTCAATGAATTAAGTTTCGCAATTAGTTACAATATTTTTGCGTAACTTAGGGGTATCTAAAATTCATCATCAGATATTTACCATTGTATTAATAGGCCGCGAAGGGATATCGAGGTTTGTCTGGTATATGAGACATTATTTTATTATTTATAGGCCATGAGATGTGTGAAAATGTCCGTGTGTATTAAAAATCTCGCAACTGCAACAACATAACATCTTACGCGACGGCAGCAAAGCCACAGGAAGATCACACAGGTACGCAAGTGAGCGGAGAAGTGGAGAAACTCACAGTTCACATGGTATACATACTTTATTCCTAGTATTATCTACACTTTGGACACTTGAGAACCGTCTTGGGCGGCTTCATCTAAATATTTTTTTTCCAAAAGCTTTTGTATGCAGTTTTTTGTTGTTTCAGAAAAACGAGAAATTAATTCAAATCCGCTCGACTATAACTACCCAATAGGTGTATAATTGCTCTTCTATAGTGAATGGTTGCACACTAACAATAACTTTAACAATAGTCAGCCATGCAAGTTTCCGTTGCAATTTCTGGTTCTTTATTCTAAGGTACACATATGAGTATATATATAGAAAAGTACGCGTAAGCAAATACATGTTTCTCAACTAATAATAAAAGGAAAACTTGAAACGACATTGTCTATAATAAACTATTAAAATTGCAAAGAAATTCTGCAGTTAAATTACATTCTGTACTTAGCCGCACTAAACGTTTAAAAATCGAAATACTTAAGATAAAGAAAACATTCAAATTGCTATGTACAAGTTTGGCAACCCTGCATGCGCGACGATCGGGCATTTTTTCACGTGTTGCAAGTGTTTGCATTATCTTTATAATTAAGTCCAGGTTTCTTTAATAAATTGTGACAGTTACGAGTGGTGATCTATTAACCATTTATATTTCCTTTAATGAAGTGTGGTATTTGTAACATTGGAGTATTGATAACATTTTAGATTTTGCGGATTGCACAGTGTCCTCCCGTGCTTTTGTTTATAAGTGTGTGGCCCCCTTTTGTTTTTTCGTGTTGTTTTTATAAACATTTTTGTCAAAGTTTTCAGATATATTTATTGGTCATAATTGCAGGCTTTGATATTAGTGATGTATTGGTTTTGCGTTCTGTACTGACAGGGTTTTCATAACATCCACGGTTGCTAAACTAGACATTTTAATTTTGTTGTTGTTGTATGCTGCCGCTTATGTTTGCATAAGCTGATTTCTTTTCTCGCATGTACCTCTAATTGTTTAATCTCCTACTAAGGCGGATTTTTTTTTTTTTCTTAGATGTTATTGATAATTTGAGTTTTCATGAGAATTAGTCGATTTTCGAAGAAAACAAATTGTAATAAAAGGCAAAATCAACTACACATTCATGGCACGTTGCCTGCGCCATGCAGCTGACGACTGACGAAAAGATTAACCACAATTGCCAGAAATTTAACGCAAAAACGGATTAACGAAGTTAAAAGTCGCGATGAATTTAGGCAATGGTGACTTGCTTGTAACAGCGATACATAAGCAGGTTATTCAGGGTACGCAAGATCACCCGAAAGGTTAGTCGCGAAAGTCAAATTAAGAGATTTAAATTGCAATATTCGAACAGATAAATCCAGAATATAAGAAAAAGACGAATAAAAGCATTGTAGATATTAGTTTTTGTAAATAATTTGTAAATAGATGCGGACGCATTTTCGGACCCTTCAGAAGGGTTACGTTGGTGATATACCGTCTGTAGAAAACAGGTAGACTGACGTAGGCACGGAATCGTCGTCTTTATCAAGTAAGTTCGATAAATACAAGACAATGTTCGAAGAATGCAGTTATTGGGAATGTTCAGTTGCCTTTGAGAAAGATGAGGGACCAACATGTAGCGTGGCCTGTGGCCCATCCCCTCCCACTTCACAAAAACCTTCTTATGTCATACCCCTGCCCTAGCTGCTCCTTCACACAACTTATTTCCCACTGTGGAGCTCACGTCGCCTAATCTTTTAATGGCGGTGAGTGCTCCATCCTTCCCTTTAGCTAATAATAATAATTCTATTGTTAATACCTAGATAACAAATTTCTAAAACCAACAACAGCGCTAACACAAAAGACCATTGTAGTTCTTCTGCCTCCTCCCATTAGCTTGAAGCCGCCCTAGTCTTCAAAAAAGAAAAAAAGAAATTTTTTTCCAAACCTAGCCCCTTCGTTGCAACGGAGCGGCGGATGAACAAGATGCAAACACAAGCAGACTCATTCCGTCCGTTTTTTCTTCAATTCTGTATATTCCTTCCACATCAAACTATGATTAATACAGTTATCTTAACGGGTATGCCACCTCGAAAATAATGTTTTTGTCCCGGTAGCACTTCGCACCTTATCTGAAGACATTAGGCGTTATCTTGCGGTAAAGGTTCTGCTTGTTAAAAAAAGATCGCTGTCTGCCTTTTAGTTTCCCTGTGGATCCATATCATCCAACAATTTGTCTATTCTTTCGATGCAAATATGATGACCGTTTTGGTCTCTCCAACAAGTTAAATCTCACTCGCTCAAATGCACAATATGATTTTATCAAATCCAATATTTGGTTGCTTTAAGTTGACCTTTCACATATTTCACATGACATACTTGATTTGTTCGCTGAAAATATGGAAACCTTGATTTCTACGCTGTATCGTATATTAAAGCTAGCTTTTTTCGCGTCAACTTCAAGTTTGCGATCGTTACAAATTGTTGTCCCCCGTGCCATACTCGGGAAGGAGGCTTTCTACATAATGATCTGTCGTCTCCCAAATCTAGACATCTAGAATCTAGAGGTATCGTCTACTCATCAGTTGTGTTTCTGCTTTAAGAGCAAGATTATATATGTTTCTGACCATAGCAGGTACTAATAATCTCAAAGATATTTGTACAATTAATATTGAAAATGACAAGACATTTCTGATATAATCAAAGAAAGCAATGTAATATTACCTGCTGAGGAAACGTCTAAGATTTACCCAATGCTATTTATTTGCTTCCCCAGGGCATAAACATTCTCAAAAGAGACTTAATATCGATACAAGTGGAGTTTTTTTTATTTCAAGTATACATAGTTACAATATTAGCCATGATTATTTTAGGTTATGGTTACACATATCGAAAATTTCAGCGCTGTACAGTCTGTACAGCAAGCCGGTTTATGGATGAGATAATAGTAAATAGATTTGAGTTAATCAATTGAGAATGTCTCCTCAGACGCAACTTTCGCAAAGCTGTAGAAATTTTATAATAATATTGTCGAACTACGGAGGGGAATTCCATTTCATCGTAAGCTTTGCATAAGTATTACGAAGTAAAAAAAACTACAAATAATGAGAAACAATGACAAATAAACAAACAGGAAACCATCCTAAGCTAATAGAACAACAATCATTCTAAACCGATATATACACTATCACATACTTACAGTTATAAAAACAAAATATAGACTTTTGTCAATGTAAAGTAAAGTAGAACAGCAGGAACATTAGCAGTATGACAGACATTTAACTTAAAATCTAATCTGTCACCTGTAGACCAATCTGTAGATAGATAGCAAAGAGAAACAAATACCTTTACTGACACTGTTGCTACATACACTATTAGATAACACCTTTAGGCTTATTTACGTATAAACAAAGTATGCTGTTTTTGAACTGCCAACAACAAATAGCAAAAGATTACATCTCTCGCAAAATGAAAAAAAAACAAAAAAAACAAACGTATATTACACCTAACACGTAATAGTATGCGCATGCATGCACGTATAAGTGAAAAAATATACATGTGTGTTATAAAACATCAAAGTAACAGGCTCTCAGGCAAAATGAAAGGCAAACATGCATATGTGCTTAACTGTAAGCACTAAGCAAATTCTAGGCAGGCAATATGTGCGTCTGACTGCATACATAGGCCACAATAAGTTGTAAAAGAAAAACCCATCTCATGTGTGTAAGGGCAAGCTGGCAAAGCTACAAATCAAAAGGAGAAAAAATATTAGTATAACTACATATGTGTTTATAAGCAAATAATAAACAAAGACCCTTTCTACGGTCTCTAAACACATTGCTCCTCTACTCACCTATAGGTCTGGATGCATAAGCAATCTTTACGTCTCTCTTGACAATTTTTATTTTTTTTTTCTACCCATTCTGCTTTACAACAACTCTGGTTGCATAAGTGTATATGTGTGTATTAATGTAAGTATTAATTTGCTGTTTTTGTGTTGTGTTCTTCTCATATGTAAATATTTTGCAAAATCTTTAACTGCCAATGAATGGATGGAAATGTTTTACCTTTGCTTCTAATGACGAAGAAGAAGTAAAAGATGCACAGATATTCGCATGCACATGTGTGTCCGTATGTTTGTTTGTGTCAAATAAACAAATAAATAAAGACATTTTTTTCATATGCAATTCTTTGGAAAGTTATCTGCTTCCATAAGTGCACAAGTACACTCAAGCTTTGTTGGCTTTTTAATAATACAATATTTTAATATCACTTAACGACTCCGAAACATAAAAACGTGTTGACGGTGCCATGAAAAGGGAAAAGGATTTTGGGTCTTTTAAATTTTGGTATATACGCCAGATTTAAAAAATGATTGAGCGAATTTTTTTCACGTGATTTGCTGCTTGCACAATAAATTAAATATATTGAAAGGAGTAATAAAAATCGAAGGTGCTTTTCAAATACTATTCGGCAGATTGTTATTATTTGTATCGATTTGAGATTATATTCAATTTTTTGATAAAACTAAACACAATTAAAAACTAACAAACTTATATTCTTTTATATCACTTGATGTCACATTTTCGTGCGCATAGTACAACATTTAAACTGATTAAGTGAACTGAAGCTAGGATATGGCAAGTCATGTTTAAACTTTTAATGCATTTTTTTGCAAACGCGGAATATCCAATAGCTGACGGCAAGCGGATCGCCGATCTTGACTCGCAATTTCAAGGCAAATTATAAAAAAATATTATTTGCATCTTTCTCTTAGTAGTAGGCACAAAAATTGTGAAACACATTGTTCATCGCAGCCATTTTAGTGGGCCAGTCCAGGCGACTTTCCAGCCTGTTATGGATTGCAGAATTTTGACTATTGTGCTATCGCTTCAAAGGAGAGCAGGGTTCGCTTTTAAACTCAATCTAAATTCAGCAATTGGAGATGTGACCGACAAGATTTAGTTTTTTACACAAATTTTCGTCACGGACGGGATAATGGAAAAATAAAAATAGCTACATTCAATTGGAAACTTACCCTAGTCCCGCATGAATACATCGAACGTGTATTCTGGTGCCACATAAAATGCCAAATTTATTGCACCTGACCTTTGTGGGTGACTATTAGAGCTGTACTAATACTATATATAATTTCATATTAACTATTTTCAGCCGTAAGTTAAGAAGTACATATCAGTGATGTATTGTAAAACCAAATTTTGCGAATACCGCACACACCACATTTTGCTCAATGGAAATACATCTAGAAATGTTATATTCTAAAACAAAATGTGTACTTTATAATTTTTTCTACCCATCACCCAAAAATGAGGGGTATGTTTATTTTGTCAAAACGTTTGCAACACCCAGAAGGAAGCATCAGAGACCCCATAAGTATATACAAGCGCGTCCGTCTGTCCAACTGTCTGTCTGTATAATGTCTGTTGTAAACATTCTCCTGGCCACAAAAATGAAGCTATTGACTTCGAGTTGGCAGAAACGTTGCAAGCTCATGAAAATGGCCCAAATCTAAATCCACGCCCACAGCACCGCGTAAAATAACCTCTGGTTTTCAAAAGGACTCATAAACTATAGCAAATAAATGTATAAAAATTTGAACGCATATTCTATGGGCGATGCTATAGCATTTGTGTACAAAAATGGAAAAAATTACCACGCCTATCCAATATTATAGTGTATCAAAATTTAATTTTCTTCAAAAACTGCATAAAGTATATAAATTCTCTGCGAATTTCAAATTTGGACTGCACCTTAACATGTCCACCTATTCGTTCGTCCATCTGTCCGTGGGCGCAACTTTATAGTATTCGTGATAAACATTCTCCCGTTAGCAAAATGGAAGACATCGCCAACCAATTTGCAAAAGAACTTGCAATTGAGCTAAACTTTCCAAAAGGCACACCTAAAACTCCCACAAGCCTCTACCACAAAAAGTTTTATTTTGAAAATAGAAAAAATTAGCGCTCACTCTATATTATTTTGTTCTTTTACTTTTTTTGTCTCTATTTGGGATAGCGGTGATGGGTATATTAGCATTATTATTATTAAAATTTTAGACTAATGAAATAAATTCTTAGAATAAAAAAAGATATTGAGCACTAGCAATACAGGCTATCGGCTCTAATTTATAAAAATGTACATTGCATATTGAGCCTAATAGTTTTAATAAAGTAATATATTGAATTGATATTCTGTTCGGAAACTGATTTTAGAATGTCCAACGGGTTAATCGTTCCAAACGCAATACTTCTAGCCAAGGAAAAGATAAGGCAGTCACAGAGAATGTGCTTTAAGTAAGCTGCAGATTGGGGAGCTGTGATGGATATAAAATATTCGTTCCCGAGCGAATTTAATTTTCTTACTTGTTTTAGTTGTCTTTCCTTTTTTATAGCTTATATCACTTGTGGTACAGGGTATATTAAGTTTGCGCGGATCTATACAATACGAAGACGACCTACGAAGATAGACCTACCTTTTATTACACCGATCGATTCAGAATCATTTTTTAAATCGGTCTAAGCCAGTTCGTGCCTTGGTCCGTGTGATATCGGTCTATATAAAGCTATGTTGAGATATTTTGATGAAATTTGGTACAGTGACATGTTTTGACCCAAAACGAACGCTATTGGCAATGTTCGGATCGGTCCCCTTCGCCCTATCATGGTCCCATATAACGCTCTATTTTGAAAAGTTATATGGAAAAAATTGCAATTTTCAAAATTTTTCAAAAAAAGTGGTTAAGTAATAGTATTTCGTTATTCTAAATTGGTATGAAAACTTTGGATCAGCTGGGCCAATGTTTTAACCCGTTCTCTTATAACGAAAACTGAAGTTCATATGACAAAAAGATATAATTTTCAATGCTTCATGATGAAAATCACATGATAATGGTAATTTGGCATAAAAAAATTAATTGAAGACTAACCATCACGACCTATTTTTTGGATCCCACTTTATATATCGATTTTCATAAAAATTGATTCTCTGTAGGTCAGAAAAGTCGAAATTTTAATACGTTATGATGAATCTTAACTCATTATCGTAATGTAAATTTAAAAAGTTCTCTGTACCGAATTTGGAATCCCCACGCCTATTTTGGATTCTATCCTATACAAGAATGTTTAAGAAAACTTTTGTTTTTTAGGCAGAAAAGCCTAGGCTTCAATATTTTATAATAAAAATCGATCCATAAAAGCAATTTGATATAAAAATTAACTGTGCTGAATTTTGAATACGTACGAAAATTTTGAACCTCTTGGGTGCAACCATTCTTGAGGAGAGGAGGCCCTTAGTTGCAAAGAAATCTAAGTGTCAATATAAAGTCCCATAATAGTAAATTCATATAAAAACAGGATATAATGTTTGCGTTCTATGACAGAAGTAAGAATTGTGTCGGACAATGTGATGCGGAGTATTTAATGGTCGACTTTGCCCGACTATAATGTTTTACTTCTTTTTTTATTATAAAATATAAAAGTTCTCTTGCATGAAAATTAAGAAGCTCCTTAAGAATCGCTTGAATAGTAAATAAATTGACCATAGAAAAAAAGAGTTTTAGCTGACCCATTTCTAACAGTGTTCGTCTTTGGGACAAAACTTGTCAACATAGGAAATTTTATCAAAATATATCAAAAATTACGGCCTACAAGTTAAACACAAAGAAACAAAACGGACAGGTGGACAAAAAAGCTTAAATAGATTCAGAAAGTATAATAAATGACTAGCCTATTTCTCGTCCTTCGGGGTGTTGCATACATCCGGACAAGTCCTATTTGACGAATTTTAGGGATGATTGTATCAGTGAATACAACTTTGTCGCTCCCTGCTTGCCCCTCAACTGCTTTTGAAGTTTAGTGAGTTACGGGTGATGGATATTGCGGACTATGGACCGACAATCACTCAGACAGAATCGTTATTGGTAAGGGAGCAAAACATTTCCTTATAATGTAAACTAAGAGTACTTCACTTATGGTTTTCTTTGAATAACTGTGACCGAATATGAAGTTTTTTAAAGCATTTGTAGATGCTAAGGTAAAGCGCTAAAGTACTAGATTTAAAATTTTCAAGCATCTTTTCATCTTTTTTTATTCAGCTAAAAAATTAATTCAATTTTGAGCGAAATCGACAAATATATATATATATATATATGTAGATAGTTTAGATATCTAATTTCTATCGTCTTCATCTTATCATATGTAATTGTGAACCTTCCGTGACGCTAAGCCCGTTATACATTGATTAAGTATGCATGCAAGCAAGGTACGCTATATACTTTTATAGTTATATATAGTATTATTAAATACCACACATTACTCAATAAATGGTATAAGATAATAAATATAAAGATGTAGGATATTGTCCATGAGTCCATGCGGTTTTTATAAAATGACAACCTTCAAAAAAAAATGTTTGAAAAATTCATGACATTCCGATAGTTCACGAGGTACAGTTGTTCTAGTTATGTTACACAAGGACTTTAACTTTTTATATTTTTTCCAAATCTTCCGATGAGTCCAAATTTTTCATTCCAACTTGTAAACTACCCTTCGAAACATTATGAAATTTGATCCGTACCGAATGACTATTTTGCTATCATATGGAATCATCAATAGTGACTACACCTACTCATCAATTAGAGTGTCCAATTTCGTTTAAAATGGCTTTTGCAATCCTAGACTGTTATATAACATATTTCAAGCGCTGTTAATGTAGTTCCTATAATTAATTTCTAAGCAGATCTGCTAAAAATTAAGTAAATAAAACCTATACTATCCTAATGTCCCAGCGCAGCGGTGCGAAGTTAATTTAAAACAAGATTGAATAAAAACAATGGTTCCGTTACAATATCGATCATGGTAATGAAGCCACTCTTTTCGTTCTCGTGGAATTAAGTTGCAACACTGGCCAAAGTCACTCGGTAGATCCGGCTCGCAAAAACTTGACAATGAAATGCTAACTGTTGTATTTGATTCACCCACTTATTCCTTAGCTGTGTCTATGTGTAAAAAAAAAGTCTGTATCTCAAACATTTCACGTAGGTCTTCATCGAGATTCATGAAACGTAGGAAGCCTAATTACACTTTAAACGTAGAAACGTAAATATACCTTTTCCTAACAATGATCATATTGGAAATTCCTAAGAAAATTTGCGTCGTGTATTACGAAAATGTTACACATATACTTGATTATCAATATTTTGCACTCGTATCACTCGACCAGCAAACGTTGATTAAATTTATGTTTTATTTGATGTCGACTCACATTTAAAATTTACAGAAATCGATTATAACTTCAACGCTAATTAATTCCCTGTTTGGAATGATTTTAAAACAATGACGCATATTTTCCATTTAAAATTGGAATTATACTATGGACTAGTTAGGTTAGTTCAATAGGCTTTCGGATGTTTAGTGCTCATTACGGCACGTTTAGTATTTGTACACAAGCGATGTATGATCCCATATATGGTAAATTACGCCAAAGTTATATAACAAGCTTATGCTTCCATACTGTATCATATTAGTCCTGTGTACTTTGTAAAAAAGAAGAAGAGAAGGGGCAAGTTTTGAATGCCAAGTAATTCGCTATAAATGAACAATAAATATATTATCTTTTTGTTTATACTAAATCATTTTTGTCGAAAAAAAATGTTTTTTTATAAATGAAACAGCGCATGTTTACAACAGCTGGCAAATAATTATTCAAATCACTACACATTACCTAAAAAGAACAATCAAAATAACCGAACATAAACACAAGCAATAAACTAATTTTATAAACAATAGCAAATTTCTAAATTGAATTTTTACATCTTCTCACCCTCTTACTTTCTCGACTTATTTTGTCCATGCTGTACAGCCCCCAAAAACATGCAGTGCATAATTAGTTATATTTAACTCTGGCAAAATATTCAATAATATGCTATTTTATAATTTATCCGCCTAATAGCATATGCAAATATGCAAATTTCTACACCTTAGTGTGGGCGCGTCCCAACAAGTAAATACCTGGCAAATCTCAAATGTAACTTCATATGCTCGCTCGAAATCCTCTGCTATTGATTTCGTTTAAAAATTGAAATAGTAATTATTTTAGTATTAACAATGTGTAAAATTGTTAAAAAATTGCAAGAACATGGAAGTGACAGCTTTTGAAACACAAAACAAAAAATCATTGCCATAACTAATTTTTATAATTTTTGTATAGATACTAAAATGACGAAAGAAATTTCGGAAAACTTTTAATACAATAAAAATGTTATGCTTCACTGGCTGTTTCTGCATTTTTATTGAAGAGTGTTTTGACTTTAATATAATTTCAAAATCTTTTTTGATAACAAGAAAAATTTCAATTGTTTCCTTTTTTTATATATATTTCCGTTTGCTTTGTGTTACGTTCTCGTTTTTTTCATGGTTACAGTCATTCGATCTTGCAAATATGCTGCATATTATGTCAGCCCCCGAGGTCGTCTTTTCATGAAAAAGGCCATGTTGAAAATACTCCGCAGTTTTTCCCCGGGGGGATGGTGTTGTTGATGATATACCGAGCAACGCTCAGCTGATTATCTCGAACGAACATGTGCCCGAAAGATGACATTTCAGATTACATTTTTTATGAAGATAGTTTTTCCAATTCTTTGCTCGTGCAAAAAATTATATTGATTTGAAAATGGGTGCAATATCTGAAGAAATACGATAAGTGATACTTTTTTACTGCAAAACAAAAAAAAACAAAATTGTGAAGTGTACGGGGAGAATGCTGTAAATTAACGAAGGACTCAGGTCTGGCTTGGTCGAATCCGTTCCGAAAATTTCGATGTCCAAGATATACCTCGGAGTCACTAAAAGGTCGATGACATTCTGCAACCGATGAAGCGAGACCGAAACGCAAGCTGTCAGGAAATAGCGGAAGAGCCGAACATCAACCACATGGCAGTTTAATGTCATTTGAAAAGAGCAGGCTATAAAAAAAAACACGAAACCGCAGAAAAACCCGATCAGGTTTTTCAATACGACCCAATATAAATTCTGCAGTTGGAGTGATCCATCTACTAGACTACTCTACTGACTTACTGATTATAGACTTTCATTAAGCGTATTTTTGTGTTAATAATATTAATTTTTTTTTGAAAAGAATTTAAACAGAAATAAAGTATTTGTTTTTACAAGAGAAAAATTACAACCACATTACTTACTCCTACATCGGTCATCAATCCACAAGCGGGCTTACTCTAATCTTACTCGGGCTGTCTTTCACAGACGTCGGTAATCACTATAATCGCTGACATATCATTGGAAGCAAAACTGGTTATGCCATATTTTAGTGCGTTTTTGGTATTTTGTATTTGACTATAGATTTGGAGACTACAAAAACGTGACACAGCACGCTTGACCAGATCACTAAACATTCTTATTATAAACACATTATACTGCAGCAGCATAGACAGAATGCATCAAAAAATTTAAAGAAAATGTATAAGAAAATGATGTAAAAATCAAAGAAAAATTATTGCAATGCCTTTGCACAAATTTTATGAAAAGTAAGCAAAGATAGGCGTATAAAAGAACTTAATTTTTTTTTACTTGTTTTTCATTGATCCACTTCATTAGATTCCAGCGTAAGAAAGACCTAAAGCTTTTAAGAGATAAGAATTATTACATTCAAATAATATATTAATATATAATAGGTGCTTGCTTTTATTTTGGCCAGCGCCATGATTAAATTCAACGATTTTGATCTTCCTTCACATAAAACAACAGTTTTCCATTTAGTATCATTGAGTTATTTATTCTGTGTATAAAGACGGCAGTCATTTCAAAATTGGTTTCTTGACCTTCACTTCTTTTGTCGTTTGATTTGAAGAAATCTGCTGCCGAAGCCCAGAAAACACTTTCAGAAGCCTATATACCAATTGTCGGTATTGGGGCCAAAGGCCCAAAAAAGTTCGAAAGCAATGCTTGAAATTGCAAGACTTACCAGACCAAAATCCAGCTGAATTGACTGAAAATGCCATTGGGGCCACAGATTGGAAAAACTGCATCTTGAATAGTTGGCAAGTGGCAGTGGCAAGCAAATAAAAGCTAACTTGATGACGTTGAAGGCCAAATAAGTCTGTAAACCTCTCAGTTCTTCATTACTGTAAAGCGTAATCATCTTACTACCGGTATTTTGATTTTGCTCATGTACTCAGTCAACTAACCGCAGCCATCCCAAAAGAGATAATTCTAAAGAGAGTCGCACTGCCAAATGTATTGGTAAAGTATCGTAACGGCATAAACTCTCTGAGGTAAAGTAACTATCATGTGTTAGCATCACATTTCTTTTTTCCTGATGACCGCGAGCGAAAATGGACACTGAATAAACGTAAAATTGGCGGAATCCTCAAAGAATTTTAATTTTTTTTTTTTTTAATTTGGAAAAAATATAATGTTTGGTTAGCCATTTTTGCTTTTGTGTGCATGGACATAAAGGAACTGCCGGTGTTTTGTGAACCCAGTTTGCAATAAAGGAAACTCCGAGTAGATATATTTTTTTAAATTTAGAAGTGCATTTATTTATTTATTTAAATACATATACAAAGTCATATTAAAAAGAAGTAAACAAACCGAAAGGCTTCAATCTAACCGAATATAATTTATTTGTTTATTGTCGAAAATTTAAAATAACACAAAATTTAAAAGAAAACAAAAAGCTGACCTTTCACTATCGCACTTCCCACCTGTGGTGCCAATACAGAGAGAGAGTTCCTGAATGCAACATAACTTATCTATTTGTCTTCTTTGGCATGCAACAGTATTGTCACAGATCTTCAATTAGCTACTTATGCAACCGCAAGCCACACAATCATTTTTATCTACACTTTTTTTTTTAAGTACTGCAGCAAGCTTATGAGAAAATATAAGCATCGTATGCTTCTCTGCTATACTTTGAATGTTTTTTTTTTTTTTTGTCACTAAAATATTCATTAAATATATAAGTAGTTTCTGTTGTTTTTCATATTTTGCTCAGATCTCTGACATAGAACGAAAGCAATAGCAAGTGCTAAACAATTGCTGGAATGAAAAGACCACATACCCACACAATGCATTATAAGTATAATTGTCTATTGTTTTACTTTTGCTTTCTTTGAACAAAGCAAAGCTGCTTAGTATTTAAAACATTCTCACGTTCGTTCATAAAAAAAGAAAAACTAAATAAAAAATAAAAATTATATCTGATTCCAAGTTCCAGTACATTGAGTTGAACGTTGTTTCTTTTGTCGCCGTCGTTGTCATTGTCTTAAGTGTTTATTTTTTATAGTTTTTATACCCACCGCCGAAGCACAGTCGTATATTCATTTTGCCAGATCGTTTGCACCACCGACAAGAAAGCTTCAAAGAACTTATTAAAAGTGTATATTTTGTTAATCAGCCTCAAATTATGAGACCGATGCAAACATATGCGCCCATCAATACTTGTTTGTGTGCTTGTCTGCGTCCCTACCTGCTGTACTTGCCCTGTTCCAAGCCGATCTACGCATTCCTATTCACCCAGTGCGTTTGCCTGTATAACTGTTTGCTGTATCCATTTTCCCGATCGCAAAATGTAGATACTCTCTTCAAATTTGGCAAAAACATTGGTATTTATTGCGAGGATATGCTTGTGGTGTAAAATTCATAAACCGTGAACATGTGCTTTCGAAAGTAAAAATATCATTACTCGTAAGCCATTACATATACAACAATAATAGTTTTCACGCGTACATGTAAAGACATCAAATCGAACACACCCACCCAATATTATAGAGTAACAAAAATTTCATTGTTTTCGATTCTCTTAGTTCTTTTTTTTTTTTTTTAAGATAGCGGTAGGGAGTATAAAAGGCCGGATATTACTTTCTTACTTGTTACCTCTTTTTTCGTATCACTATTATTGTTATAAAGGATCTGTTAGTGTCTTCATTTATTTTAATTTCTTGTTTTCATTTTATTTACTATTTTTTCTTCATTATAAACTTTCTTTTACTTTTACTTTGCGTATTTTATCACCGAAATTTTCACATCATAAACTTTTTTACACTTCAGCAGTTATATTATTTACTAACTTTTACTAAAGAGTCCAAAGTACTTTACGCTTTAAGTGCTTACGGTCATAAAAAAGTAGCCGAAAGAAAGATATGTATAAGTGTTGAATATATAAATGATCGAACTTAAACATAAGAAAATGCATAAGCATGAGGAGGAAATGAATTTTATCGAAAAGCATAAAATCGAAATATGAATAACCAAACTATAATAAATTGAGGCGTATCGGGTTAACCTGGGATTTACTGGATAAGTAACGTAATTTTAACAACGCATACCGTTGATAAAACAACACTCAATAGTAGAACGATACATAAGTTCAAATAAGAAAGATAGGTAACAGACCAAGATCAGTGTTGAGATAGAGGCAAACAAGTAAAGGAGCAGTAGCTGCAGCCGGTCCTTGTTGATGTTTGATATCCGATGTACAATAATGTAATGTTTAGCATAATACAAGCGCAATGACACGTCACAGTCGAATAATGCCGATGTTCGAAAAATAGACACGCAGTCCAACTGCGAACTTACGTACTAAATCAATATCTTCGATTTTAACCATATATTACTAAAATTTTGACCTCTTTATCAAGTCAAAGTCTCTTTTTTTGTAAGAGCATTTATGAGGGAAGCAACCCAAGACATGGTTTCATTAAATTTCATCAAAGTTTTAAACATTTATCCAATATATTACAACACTGTTTTTCTCATATTGTAAAGCGCTTTTCAAAATAGCAACACTGCTTATAATTTTAACAAAAAGGACGGATGCTGAAATTGCAGCCGCCTTCTTCTAACCTATCTCAACTGAGGCTAGCTTTCAGTTCCGTTCATAGACCAGAGAAATTCGCCCAGCGAAAACATTATAGAGACGATTGAATCTTACAATCTTGTCCTAAGCACAATCATTGACACGTCACTAACCATTGTAAAGTCAACAGGTAGAGATGACCCCCCCCCCCCCTCCTTTCCCCCTGACTTAGCTAACATCTAACAATTAAATTAAACAAAGCGAACAAAACAAAAAACGATAGAAAACCATTTTCGCACTGGATCCGTATAATTTCACGTCCCTCGTTCGTTTATTAGTCGTACCCTGTAATATGTCCATCCAACACCAGTATGCATGTGTGTCCTTCTAATCCATTGTCCGTCCTCCCATTAGCGCTCCTGACTTTACATTTTGCTACCTTAGCAAAACCATTGCATCGCATTGCAAAATTTTAAAAAAAAAGGTTTTTAAATTTGCAACGACGAATAAATATAAATGTTAAATTGCGTACATTCAAATCTTGGCAAACAAACATCTTACAAACAAACGTAACCAAAACACAGCGCAACATTTTCTTTTGCTGATCGGCTAGCGATGCTTATGGCACGGTTCCTCACATTAGGGCTCCTCACTTTACATTAACGTCGTGGATAAACGTTTGTATAAGCTTTAGAACAATGGTTTTAGTGTCGAATGGAACAAAGTCGACCATTCATATAAAAAAATTTCGTAATCTGCGTTTCAACGTCGCCACTGATCGCAATTCTAAAATTATGATGAATTGAGGTAACGCTGGTATTATAATAGATAAACAATGTCATTTAGCTACGGCCTCAATTTCATTATCACTGGGGGGATGTAAACCAAGGAGAAACTTTACTTCACTTAACTACGCAATTACTTCCAAACCGACTAAATTTTACATTTGCAACAGGGCACTGTCGTTCTTAAAGAACCGGCCAACATAACGTAACCTTTGAATAGATATTGATATACGAATGACTCACATCTTTGGTCAGACCCATTGGTAAAATTGTTTAAATTTTTATAAACGGTGTTTGGGTGGAGGAAAATGCGTGTTTTAGCCCGCTTACTTTAAACAAGCAATATTTTGCAAAAGCCGTCTTCATTGCTTTCTTAAACACGTAAAAGGAAGAGTTTCGTCGATTTGATTAATAAAATTTACCGATAATTTTCAATTTTTCTCAAATATTAGTTTATCCCGTATTTTTTTTCACACTAACATTTACATTAAAAGCTCTGTACTTTTACAAGGATATATTAAGTTTGCGCGGATGCGTGCAACATCCAGAAGAAATAGAGAATAGAGAAACCCACTTTACTTTCACAAAGTAATTGTGAATCGGTCTAAGCTTGTCACTCCATCTCTCCAACTGTCTGTCTTATTTTCGTGTATTCAACTTAGAGATTGCAATTTTTGAGATATTTTGGCGAATATTTGTTACATCGACGCGTTTTGGTCAAACGACGAACATTATTGAAAATGTATTAAGCGGGGTAGTGAAGAATAATAAAAGCACACGACGACATTTAAACGATGACTGACTTAAAACTAATTTTTTAAAAATTGGAGGGAAACATATAAGAAAAGTCTCGAAGTAGTACTCGAAGAAAAATTATTGCAATATTTTCATATAGTTTCGTAAAAAATAAGCAAAAATGGGCGCATAAAAAGCGTTATTTTTATATTAATTTAGTTCATCAATTTTGTTTGATTATAGCGTAAACAAATGTTAAAACATTTGCGGTATAAGCTATCATATATTGTCACTTTTCTAGGATACTGTTCGTATCACTAGATCGTGGATATTCTTTTCAAGAAAAATACCCTTCAAAATTCTTTTAATTTCAAGTTTCTTTATGTACAATCAATTTATTTTCTCTTCAATACTAATAATTCACCTCCAGTTTGCTACGCTGCGCTTTCTATCTCAATTTCTAAATTTTCATAAGCCAAAAACCTTGTTTTAACATAAAATTGATATTGGGCGTTTTTTTTGTCGCATTTGCTTCCAATATTTGAAACAAAGTGTGGAAAACGCTGACAAGCAAACCAGTTTTATGACAGTCAACAGATGGTCATAAGAATGAGGCTGTTAGAGCTTTTCTGCCCGTAAGTTCGTCGGTTATTTGTTGGTGGAAGATTTACGTTTGGAAAATTAAGGTGTATGGTTAAGACTGGGTATGTATATACAGAAAGTTCCCACAACCTGCCCTCAAACACATCACAAACGAAAAAAAAAAACTGTAATTTACAACCTACAGCACATATCGACTTAAAGCCTCATAAAAATGTTAAATAGAACTCATAATTTTACACACGGCGCATAGAGGAGACTTTTCGATGACAGAACAATAACTATTGTTGTCAGTTTGCGCCAGCCATCTTCAAACCTAAGATAGCGGCTAAAGTATTCAAATGCTCGTCTCTTGAAAGTTTCTGATTCCCTTGTAATATTGTGGCTGATTATATGCAAAGCAG
>CCAG010012135.1:0-23858 GCA_001077435.1 Glossina morsitans morsitans
GAATGAGGCTGTTAGAGCTTTTCTGCCCGTAAGTTCGTCGGTTATTTGTTGGTGGAAGATTTACGTTTGGAAAATTAAGGTGTATGGTTAAGACTGGGTATGTATATACAGAAAGTTCCCACAACCTGCCCTCAAACACATCACAAACGAAAAAAAAAAACTGTAATTTACAACCTACAGCACATATCGACTTAAAGCCTCATAAAAATGTTAAATAGAACTCATAATTTTACACACGGCGCATAGAGGAGACTTTTCGATGACAGAACAATAACTATTGTTGTCAGTTTGCGCCAGCCATCTTCAAACCTAAGATAGCGGCTAAAGTATTCAAATGCTCGTCTCTTGAAAGTTTCTGATTCCCTTGTAATATTGTGGCTGATTATATGCAAAGCAGTATTGATCGTCATGCAGTTTCGAAACGTAATGGCATATTCAACACTCAACATTTGTTAGTATGTTCATTTTCCAAGTACTTCTTGTTTACAATCGTAGTCCGTCTATTAAAGATTAATTAAAATGTCTAAACTAAATTTTGAAATTGTCGTCCCACTAAAAATTACTACAATATTACATCTTCCACAGGAGTATAATCACTTTGTAATAATGTCTGCAACATGTAAAAGGAAGCTTCGGAGACCTTATGATGTATATACGTTCCTAATCAGCGTAAAATTCTGTATCCATGTGACCATGCCTGTCCGTATGAACGGCTGTGTGGTGCGCGTTTGTTGACAATCGCCTGCTTGTTTGGCGGGAACATTGGAAATTCTTGCATGGACGTTGTAACTATAACGCAGGCGTAAACTGAACGTACTTCTGCCTCTCTAAGCAAAGGTTTGTCAACTTTCACTCCTCATTCCTCAGCTATGAAAGATTAAAGGTCAAAATTTTCAAAATTTACTTTATAAGCGTCCGTACTGTTCGTGTTCAACAATGTAAAAAAACCGGACATATCTGCATAAAGCTACAAGTGACTAAATTTTCTTATTTTTCCTTTTTTGCTGCCTTTTTCGTGGTTACTAAAAAGGTAAACAGGACAGAGTGCTAAAAGTATTCTGCAGTCTCATCGCAAGAAGATACATTGTTTGTGCAAATATGGGTTAATTCTAAATTGCGTATGTTGGGCATCACAAAATGCTATTTTCTAACAGTCCTGTGGGCATGGACGTCAAGTAAGAAGACTCAGACGGTGGAACGCGGCATGCTAAATGTGCTAAATTCTAAATTATTTTTCATTGTGTATTTTTTTAACAATTCTGTCGATATCAAATATAACGCCTTGAAGAGTAAAACCTGAGTTGTAATAGAATAAAAAGTGTAACACAAATTATATAACAAAAATCTTTTAATACAAAAATAACTTGGAGCGACTAGAAAAAACCAATTCCCTACACTTCATAAACTTTCAACTTAACGTCCTCAACGACATCGGCAACTGCAGCAAGTACTGCTAACAACACGTCTGCGCCGCTAACATTAAGTCCTGCTGCTAATTCTAATATATTCGGTGGCACAGGAGCCGGAACACAAGCTTTGTTTGCCGGTTCTTTTTCTACAGTAGCCACTAGTACGTCAACCAGTTCCATATTTTCAGCAGTTTCTTCACCTACTTCTATTTTCGGTGGAACATCATCAAGTCCATCCATTCCCGGAAGTGGAGGCAATATATTTAGCGAAATCCCTAAACCTGATCAATCCATATTCACTGGTAATACTATATCAGCAACTGGTGGTAGCGCTGATGGCGCTGGACTGCTTGCGGGGGCAACTGTTTGCTCCCCGCTTCCTGCAGCTGCGTCGGGTAATATGTTTAGTACGTCAGCCGCGGCAGGCGGCCTTGGCGACGGTGGATTTGTTTCCCCTTCAACAGCGGCAGGAGGTTCAATATTTGGTAGCTCCGCTCCATCTAACCCTTTTGGTTCCACACCTGCTGCTGCGGCTGCTACTGCTGCTTCTATATTCGGTCGCGGCGACAATATTACTAAACAAGCGGAAGTCACGAACATATTTGGTTCTTCCACACAACAAGCAGTTTCGTGAGGTGACTCGATTTTTGGAAAGAGCACTTTTGGCCACACGTCCGTCCAACCCCCGACGAATATGTTTGGAGGAGGCGCGTCGCAAACGGCCCCTTCTTCAGGTTTCGGTAGCTCTTCCATCATTGGTAGTTCGGCCAACAACGCAGTGTGGGGGGGTTGTTTATTTGGTACTTCAGGAAGTTCTACACCAGCTTTTGGTACTGCCAACGCAGCTTCACCAGGATTTAGTGCCTTTGGAGCAAACCAACTATCCGCATCGTTTGGTGTAAGCTTTGCACAAGGTGGAACATCAGTATTTCAAAGCGGTTTCAGCTCGCCATCGCAGCAGCAACAACAGTCTGCCCTTATAAGCCCTTATTTGCAGGACAATCTGCTTTTGGCAGTCCTAATACGCCTTTCACGGGTTCGCCTACATTTGGTGATGCACCTACGTTCGGGACTCCTAAACCTTTTGGATCATTTTCCTCAACTTCACCCACGACGCCACCATTTGGTAACTCTCCACCTGCAGCGCCGAAAGGCAATATATTCGATACTTTAGGTTCTACTGAAGCAGCTTTATCATTATTAATTTGGTAATTTGGCTCCATCGACACAGCAGCAAGCGCAATCAAAGCCCACTTTCGAAAGCCGAAAATATTTCAATACAAAAATCTCTTTCTCACAGCTCTTCTTTTATGAACTATCGTTTTTAAACTTATCGAAGATTCAGTTCAGCGTAACGGATTCATATTAAGATTTGCGTTTGTTTCTCCTTTCGTTAAGAGAAAAAGTTGCCAATGGACTTAAAAATTTCCGAGAGATTTCAACTGGGAGGATTTATTGAGAAGAAACCTATCCTCTTCGTCACTATTGCAGCTAAAGCGTCTCTTCAATGATTATGAGTTTCTCAAATTTATTGTGAAAAGTAGAAAACAAGACAACTTTATTCAATAAAAATCATTATTCGTTTCTATAAAAAAAAATTGTAAAAAATATACGAGTTAAAGTAGGATAACAAATTCGCATACGTCACTTTTTATGGCCTCTCTTGCCCAAAGCCATGGTTTGGCAAGCACAATTGAATTGAATCTTACGGTTGCTAAAATCTACAATCTCTTCTTCATATTTAATTCGAGCTTCATCCAGCTTACGTTTCTCTTCCGCATGTTCTTTTTTCAGTTGTTCAAATTTTGCATGTAATTCCCGCTGCCTTTCTTTCAGCAGATTATCATTTGTAATGCGCTGCTGCTCAAACCTTTGAAGAATTTCTTCTTTCTTTGCCTGTAACTCAGAAAGATGTATAGATCTTTTCATTGCAAAAGCTTGTTGAAAAGACACCGGTTTAGTGTTTATTTCAACGTCACCGAAGCCCATTTCTCCTAAACGTTTCCGACGATACAATTCATAATGTTTGGTATGCGTTTGTTCTCTCATATCTTCAATATTTGTACGTATTAATATTTCTCGTAATTTCACAAAATCTGGACAAAATTTGGACTATCCCCCAAGGATATTGGCGAGCACGCATTTGTTTATTGCCAACGTTAACAAATTCATTGCTACCCACAACTGCGAAAGGTACACGATTGTTCATATTTTGATTAACATTCGTCACACCATCGTCATTCGTTGGATATTCGTAAATGTTAACCTTATTTTTATTCAACTCTTCCATAACGGATGCCTTAAAACGCTGTAAGTCGCTCTTCGTTACGGCATCTGCTTTGGCTATAACGGGTATTATATCAACTCTCATATCTAATTGAATATTTACATGCGATTTTAATATACAAATGTATGTTTTACACATCTATATATTCATTATGATGAAATACATAAACGGACACACTTTATGATGCTGGAAAATCAATTTTTTCATAAGTTATTAATAACTATAAAGCTATATTAAATATAAGTATGTCTGTCCGTCCGTTTAATTCTTGTTTTCAATCTACAGATCGCTACTTTCGATATATTTTGATGAAATTTGATACATTGGCATGTTTTGGCTCAAGGACGAACGCTAATGAAAATGTTTGCGTATATTCTCTATTAGCCATACCACCCGCTGATTCGAAGGAGATAAATTAAATGTGGAAATATTTGTATACGCAATGAAAAAAAAAACAAGTTGACACTTATTTTGAGTTTCTAGATACGATTTCAAAGTTTTAAGCGCGATAGCTATCCACCGCCAGATGGTCATGCCTAAGTCGTCCACGCTAACAAAGGTCATGAGTATTTTTAAACATTAGAAACCTTTAACCAATCTAGTATTTCGTCTGTAGTAGATGCAGCACAAAAGATGACCACTAGCTTATATTGTTCTACATGTGTATATGAGCTTTCTTATCTACTTCTTCAAGATGTCCATAGGGTTAGACGTTCCGACAACGAGTCTTCGGATATTGAAAGGATTTTGGCATTCACAAAATAAGCGGATTCATGCAATTCTTTTTGACCTTCATTTTCTCGACATTGAGATATAAGAGAACAAATGGGGCGCCTTATTTTCGACTTGTGGATTAAATGTTCTAGTTTTCCAGCCTAATCTTGAAATGCGAAGAAAAGACCACCTAGAGAGAGGCAGAGAGAGAGAGAGAGAGAGAGAGTATCCTCTTACACCAGATTGCAAAAGTTCGCTATGCTCGCGTTATCAAATATTTCATTCGATCCCCAATGGCCATTTCATGCAGTGTAAATATTTCACACATCCAACACACCCTCCGTGTTGGTTATAATTAAATTCCTACTGATATTTCATATAAGACTCAAATATTATTAATTTCTTTTGAACATTTGTATAAACAAACAAAACCACATTTCCAAATTAAAAATAAAGTAATTTAAGTCGCATAAACGAGAGCGCGGCAGATTTCTACAGATGGACTTCGAAAAGTGCAAAAAACTTCGAATAGAATGGCAATGAACAAAGAAAAACAACATCTTTTTTCTTATTTCTGCAATCTTATCTCATGCTCGTATTTGTGTGGTAAATCTACTAACAAATGGAGCAAACTGCATATGCAGTGTTGTGTATTAAAAAGTGAATGCATTGCACTTTAATATCTTGCCACTTGTAGAGATACCTATCTACAAAGAAATGTTAAAAGTTATCCTAAAGATATGGAGAGCAAAGCATCTCAATCCTGTGTTAACCGGTACATTATTGCAATACACCCTTATTTTGGGTAGAGGGAATTTATGACTCATTCTAGGAAAAGTAGTAATTTCTTAATAATTGAAATATGATCATTTGACAGAAGTCGCTTCACTCTCAAGATAAAAAAGAAGTATTCTTCATGTGAGGGACAAGAAAACAACATAACGTATATTTGATAATTTTAATTACATGTCTTTCCCTTTCTTTTCACTCATTTCGTTAGCCATGTTCCGTTTTGTATTGTTAACCGTCCGTTTGGCTGCACCAGCTTTTGGTTATTCAACTGGAGGCCCCCAAAAATTCGTACGAATGGTTTAACATCCGAACATCATGTCGATCCCCAAACTAGCCCTGTGCCCTATACCTTTTCCGGAGGCAATACTGTCAAATCGGGTGACAAAATCACTGTAACTGTGGAGGGTGGCGACTTTTTAGGATTTGCCGGGCAAGCGCACGACTCGAAAGGAGAACCGATCGGTACTTTCAAAATTGTCGAATCCAATAAATCGCATACTTTAAGATATTTCATCATCCATTCAAAAAATGACATTAAATTGATATTTGCAGGATACTTTGACCCATAAGAAGATAAAGATAATCCAGTTACGAAAGTTGAATTTCAAGGGATTGCTGCGGCCGGCTATAAGGGTAAAGTAAAATTTGTCGGCACTGTAGCAAAGGACGGTGCTACATTCTGGGTACGCAAAGTATTGAAGGAAGTCGATGTGGAATAATCGCTTGTTGGTGTAACTTATTATCACATATTTCCCTTTCTTCTTTCAATTAAAAGAAAAATTTATTATTACTTGTACGTTTTCCTTATTATTATTATTTTTTTTTTTCTAGTATATCGATGATGTTAATGTATTGAAAAATGTGATACAAATATATGAAAGGAACTAATTGAATAACAATAAATACAGCAATACAATAATAAAAAGAATAACACATAAATTTGAGCTGAAGCAACTTTGCGCGTTGTACACCACGGATGTTATTGCAACTGTAGCTAAAATTTTTGTTTTAATAGAATCAGGACTCCGTCTTGGTTTAATAGAATTAACGCTCCATCTTGGTTTAATAGAATTTGTTTGTGTGTATATGCAATATGAAATTTTGGTGTAATAGAAATAGGGCTCCGTCTTGGTCTAATAGAATCAGCGCAAAAGTCGTATCTATTTTTATTCCACTTTAATAGCCTATTCACAGGGGCATGGGAATACTTCTCAATTATGAAGACATTAACGAAAACAACGTTATGAAGGCCTTAAAGAAAGTAATGGAAAGACAGTAAGTTTGTTTGTTGTTTTATTCTCTTTTTTTCAAGCATGGCTGGGATAAAATTTATGTTCCACACTTCAGTTTACTAAACAAAAAGCTTATTTGAAAAAATTTTATATTCCAAAAATGAAAATAGGGACCAAGTGCATGACATAAATAGGAGTTTAAGAGACACTAATTGTTTTTTTCATTATTTCAAAACATCAATCACTCCAAAAACACACTTATTTTTATTTTCAATTCAAACGTTCTGTGAATGATAATTAACAAAAACTCAGAAAAGTTGGTGTAACGTGTACATTAAAGCCTTCCAATATAATATAAAATATTAAAACCTTGTTTTGCATTTTAAGCAGTAGTATGTTATAACATTGCTTGATTAATACATAAGGAAACTTCTATCATTCCATCTCTTGTCACTCTGCGAACATTTTATTAAAAATACCCAAACGACACAGAAACTACAATACATACAACATGTATATGGTGATTGACTTATAAGAAGATTACAATGTGAACTATAGAAATGAATTGCGAATTACAAAATATGGGCAATGATTACATGCTATGCTTTCACTCTTCATTTTCGAATTTCGAGGTTTTTTGCTCCTATCTGTCAAATCAGCTGTTAGCAAAACACCTCACGCTTTGTGTTAGTATTGGTTGTTTAGAGTTGCATTTATTAGAGAAAACAACTGTAAATTGACAATAAAATAAATTCTAAACAAAATTGTTGAACCAAAGCAAAAAATTTTTAATTCTTGCTAGGTATGTAAATTAACATTTTTTTTTTTCATTCTATATCATCAAGCTACCATCGATATTTTGCCAACAGGTTTAATCCATAAATATCCCAGACCATAAATATTCCCGACCATAAATATTTTATTTCTTATTTCCATTCTACTAAGCAAACCAAAAAACAAAGAGGAGTAAAATGTTGTTAAATATTTTTATTAATTGTTCAAGTAATGTTGAGAAATATATATACATCAGACGGAAGGACTCCTTTGCTCATATTATGTTGTTATTGGTATCATGTTCATTTCAAAGCAAGGACCATTGTTGAGATATGCATTGGTGTATATAAAGGATACGATTCAAGGAAAATTTCGCAAATGTTTGCCTAGCCCTTCATAACATTTGCGTGCACTACAAAGTGAAACCTCTGGAAATTCAGGACTTATCTTCTGCAGCTCCCGCATCTTATTTTGACGACGCTATCGATGTTCTGCCACAGGTCTGCTAATTGAAGCGAGCGAGTGACCAAACAAGAACAAGCATGTCTTGTGCATCATTCGCACTTGATTTTGGGAAATTCGCTCAACAAGTTGCTTATATTCGAAAACGTCTAAGCGTTTTGTGTATACCCCAAAGTAGCAGCTACATATCTTTTCAACGAATAATCTACACTGGCTTTGTCGCAACTGTCTACACTGCTCAGGAACACAACACACGTATACCTGTACAGATTTCCGAATAAAACTCACGGCTTTTACCGGTGTTATGCATTGCGGAATTAAATTATCTGAACAAGTAAATATATAATTGTGAAGTCAATCTGTTTAAGTCCTCTTTGCAACTAAAACAAGTAGAACAAGCCAATCAGATTATTCTAAGCAATACCTGTTAATGATTCACCCAAAGCTTTTAAGACCCCTCAAATAATGGTAAATGAAGGGTAGTGGCTGTACAGGTTTGGCCTCAGTCGAATACAACTTTCTTCGCCGATTTTCCTCTTTTTTTTTTTTTGTGCTATAACCTAATTACATTTTTGTTTAGTTTAAAAGTTTGTAGGTGAAGTCTTTTTGTAATTATTGGTTTTTTAGATTAACGGATTTATAGAAAATTAGATTACAATCGAACAAATCCCGTTATACCAATATCCCTATAGATAAAATATCAAAATAATTAAAAATAGCATGTCTAAATGATGAATGTATTATTAACCGACAAGTTTTTACAATATACTACTATCTTAGTGAGTTCTGTTACTCACGTGAACTACTCTTATGTTTGTTGAGCATTCATAAACAAATACATACCTATAATATCACCAATAAATAAACTAATTTATGATCTGTTCACCCTTATAGAAAACATATATTAATATCGATGTGCATTTAATAGATGCTCATATATATGTTTTATTATGTTTTTATTTATTTATTGAAATGCTAAATTAATTCATCAAAACCGAGTAATTATCCCATTTCCACTTCAAAAAACGCATTAATTCAATTCTTCTTTTCTCTTTTATTAGCTATCACATAATATTAATATTCATTCTCATCGACTAATTTCTATAATGTCGGCTAAATTTATTCATTTAACGAAATATATTTAATTTAGTCATTCAAGGAACTAAACAACCAAACTCGTTAAAGCGGTTGTACTGTCAAATTTGGTTATTTAAAAAATCTCTTCATTCATTGGAATGAAGATTGGTTGGTTATAGTTCAGTTATTTAAAACAATTATAGAACGAGGATAAGAATCTATAAATAACACTTACTCCTAAACTGTTATAAAACTCTGTCTGAAGTTATTTTAAGAATGGCGAACTTGACTCATGCGTTATCCAGGTACATTGCGTTCTGCGTACACCGCTTGTCACTACCGATTAGTACTTATTTTTTACGGCCTATTAACCTATTACTTCTGCAACTATCACCTATTATTTCTGCAACTATTTTCACCTATTTGTAAGTAACTTTTCCTTAATAGATAGACACGTTAAAATTCGAATTTGGCCTCTATCTAAGACGGTATTACAAAATTTTCTTACTTATCTGTTTTTCGCTGCTATTTACAAGACAAACAATAAATGGATCAACAAATTTTTAACTGTCGGTGATACTCATCGATGAGAAAAAAAGAATTATCTAAATTATTGTAATAATGTTTTTCGCACAAAATATATTGGTATCCACCCTTTGCCAACGTACCGTACGTTGTACGGCTTTTATTTTATACCGTATGAAATAGCAACATACGATATCTTAAGTTACACTTTTACGTAATTTTTGAACACCTGGGGGGTAATTGTCCCGTAAGAAAGAAAAAAGTCTATAATAAACATTCTTTTTTTAACGTAGGTGGGCGTGCGGACCGATTTTACTGATTTTTGAATCTTGAGGGAAACTGACAAAAAAACATTTGAGAATGAATTTGCTCTTCAGACACAATCTCGAACTTTTGATCGTGACATTAAGACAATGATGGGTAAAACGTTTCCGCTATTTGCGTTCATCAAGAGTGGATATACTTGATAGGATCCCAAAACTGGATGTCTATGCGATGCAAGCCTTTCCCAAATCTACTATGTCACTTCTGATGGATATGACAATCCGAGAAATCGGTTTTTCACAATCACTTCGTTTAAACGATTGAAAGCAATCATTTATCATAAAATTAAAAACCTTTAAATAATTATAGAGTTCGTAAAGAAAGGGAATAAATCACCCTAATTATAAAATTGTACACATACGAGCAAAAATCGTTAATGATAAACTGATTTAAGAAACATTGTCAATTTACATGAAATGAAAGCTACCTTATAATTTTCTCATTTTCAACGCCTTGGCTCAAGTCGTTCTCCCCTTTCAATATATTTTAAGCTAATAAATCAATTTTTGTGTAAATTTCTCTAATTAATTTATTATGCCAGACACATACACGTGTCTGCTTTAATGTCATAAATTATCATTTATTTGAAAGTGTTTGATATGAGTAGGAACAAACTGCTGGAATGATTAATGACTTTTTGGTTTTTCTCTTAATTAATTCTGCAAAAAAATAAATATAAATTTTGAAATAATTAATTCCTTCTCTTCTATCCGCAACCAATTGTATATTGTAGAATATTTATAAATTTATAACACAAAGACATACCTGTCAGCTAAAAACTAGCGCAAATTTCTCTCATCATCATTCATTGGAAAATCTGAATACCAGGGTGGATCTCATATTAGTGTTTCTATAAACATCTAAAACCTTAAATTATACATTTTGAAAAGTAATTCTCTTGAAGTTGATAGGCCAGTGAATTACCATTAGCAGCAGCAAAAAGATTGCTTCAACATTTTTTAACAGAAAATATTTTTTACAGATGATCAAACAAAATTTAACTCACTAAAAAGCGAAAATTGGCTAACTATAAAAATCAAGAAAATGCTCTGATTAATTTGAGCGATGCCACTTTACCCTTTCCTAGCAAAAAGTAAATCTTCTGAAGTTTCCTTTTGATGTTAAAGAGTTGGGATAATACGAAGATTCGATTGAGTTATTTTCTAATGATGCCGGCTTACGTTTCTCGATAGAAAGTTTTCTTCTCTATTAAACAATTGTATATTGAAAAATTTATTTCACTTTTCGAATACCTTGTTTGGATCTTCGTATCTCGGAAACAATGCATATTCAATGCGAATGGATTGAAGGCGTGTTAGGTTTTATTTTTTACACAATAACTGCGTAATTGGTATTGAAAATCAGCAGCGTTCTGATTAATTGAAGACCTACATAAAAAACAATTTCCTGAAAGGTGAAAAATAGGTTTGAATGCAAGCTACAGACGCCTGAATACCGTCTTTGAAAACAGTCCGAATACCGAATAAAAATGTAAGTAAAGTCTTGGTCCATTGAATACGATGTGATGAAAACATTTAACTAATAAATTAGATTATGGGTGAGAAAAAGTGGTATATGGACATTTATCTTGAAATAAATGCGAGGTAAACTATCGTCGTGTGCTGCAGATTATTTTGTTTTTCGTAAGAAATCTTTGAAACACTTTCGGCGGTTGTATCTGAAATTAGTATTGCTTCAGGCCAATTTTAAAACCGGTTTGTAGCAGTTAGCAGATATGCGTGACCTTTTGACTGAAGAAATTCACCGAGAATATCGGTACCTACTTCGAAAAAACGTTAGGAAAAGAGTTTGAATTATTCTTTTGGAGTTATTTTAGAAATTTGGCAAAGGATTCGACCAATGTTTGCAGTGTTTATTCGTAGATGGACAAACAAAACGATCAGCGCAATGTCTTAAAAAAAAACATTCTTCTTAAGTCAGATAGAAAATTAAAATAGCATCAAAATCGGCTTGTAGACATCGTGCACCAATGTTTAAATCTAAGTACCGTTACCAACAAAAAGTTCTGAAAAAGAATATATTTTTTTTAGAAGACATTTTTCGGAATGACGGATAATTTGGCTCCAGTATAGACGGGGAAAGTTTTACGCGAAATATCGTCAAAAACAAGGATGCGCCCAGAATTGTGAGACCCAGCATCGTTGGCCGCGCCACCCAAGTTCCGAAAGTTTTTTTGGTACTTAAATGTTTGAATGCATTTCAAAGCCTTCTCACCAAACCTGTTGTGACACCAACACTTGAGCGACTACGTTTGTGGACGCGTCTAACCTTTCGACGACTATAATCAAATCAATGAAACCCATCAAACCGTAGTTCGCACGGTATGACTGCAGTTTTATACACATGTTATGTTGTTACACTAAACGCATCAATAGAAGCACCAATTTATGCTGGCATAAATTGTTTTTTTTGTTCTTTTTCTAGATATTAAAGTAGCATAGCAGCATATGAGCACTATTTTTTTATTAATATCAGTATAATTTTATTACTTTTTTATTGCAAATAAGTAAACAATGTTGATGTATCCTAATTACATAATTGGTAACCTATTGGTCACCCGCTATAACCCTATTGAGAAGTTTATCGTATAAATTAAGAATCTCACTTCAATGGTAAAGGATCTATAAAAGAAAGTGATGCACTATTTGGTACACCTGGTTGTGCCTGCTCAGGTATTCCGTGTTAGCTAGTCCATCCGGCAGTAATATGATCTATTGTTTTTATACCGCTTCTGTGTTGTCGGCGTAAGTCAAATGCTATTTCTTGACTTATTATATGCCTTTCGTAACCTCGTGTGGGCATTACTTTGTGTTGTATGACAACAGCCAACTTCCGTTCAAGAACCAACTGCCTTCTGATTAACCATTGACATGTAGTCTGTATGCCTATTGTGTCTTTCCCCGCCTTCCCAGCATGATAACCGTGGATCATTATACAATCAAATTATATAACGTCTGTTGGTCGATTATTATTAGTATTATTTATTCAATGGGAGTAAATCAATTACATCCCAACGTATTACAAGTAAGACAGATTACAGTACAATAACTATTAAGAAAGAACTTAAATCCTAGTTATTCTAACTTAGCTCATAACATTGTAACTAATTGTGTGCGTTAAATCTCTATTCGGATCCGTTCTTTTATTCAATATCCATATCGCTGGTATTGTTAAGAATGTCCAGAATAGTTTTAAACATTTTGTTTAGTTTGCGTTATGATAAATAAGCATAAAAAAAAAAGTGTAAAAAAATAAAAATGAAATCACTCGTAACTTCGGATGGGCATAACCGATTTTTCCATTTTTGCACGTGAAGTGCTTCGTAATGTAAATGTGGAAAATTTCAACTTTCTACCATTTATAATTGCGCTGATGTGACAGCTTTATAAGGCCATAATTACAGATCAATTTTGCAGCAGTATGAATATTTATCTCATTCAGTAAAAACGACGGATGACATTACTCTGATAGTAATTTTATAGTATAAATGAGACTCCCAACCAAGTACGTCTGCCTGCCACGGTTAGAAGGCGTATAAACTTAAGATGACTCCTGCAAATTGGTAGTGGTAACGGCGAATTCCATCCCAAGCCACGCGAACCAAATTTAAAAAACGCTTTTTTCACGTTTCGATATGATCAATGTAACGCTTATTGTTCGACGACCATATCGCAACGTAATTATCCAATATAAGCCTAAAATGTGCTGTAAGTAGCTTTTTACTAATGTAAGAGCCGTTCAATTTGTATGATCAACGCTTAGTAAACCCTGACAGAGTTCTTGCTTTATTAGTGCTAACTTCAACCTGCACATTACAGTTCAATTTATCTCAAAAGCCGTTAAGTCCGAAACGTAGTCTAGCATGTGGTTATCAGTAAAATAGTCAATAGCTGTTGGAACCATCTTACAAAATGTTTGCTGTAAATGCGCATCCGCAGACGAATATCTAAAAGCATGTCCAGTTTGAAAGCGGCGGATGCGTCGACGATTGTATTTACGTACGTTTTGTCTACACGAGTTCCCATTTAACCTTTTGAATTAATAATAAAGCCGATCAGTGAAGAATTTGAATTCCATTTCTTTTATTCTATGAATATATTATTTTCTAAGAAATGCTTGCTGTACGCTAAAAACAAGGGAGGTAAAACCAGCTTCATCATGGAAGTGAACTGTGATTTAAAAGCACGTCTATCTTTTAGTTTAGTTAATGTAAACATTTTAAAATTGGTCGCAACCTGCTCCTCATCTGCCTACAACTTACAAAATAAGGCAGACATAGATCCAAAATTTCAAGGTACCAATTGAAATACTGCCACAAAAATGGAATTATTTTATTAAAGTATATGCGGCAGTAACGAAACTGCAATTTCAAATATGTTAAAAATAACCCCCAGAGATTACTAACGGCTCATGGGGCAAATGATATCGGCCATATTTTACTTCCGTACTTACCAAAAGGCTTTGTAATTTTTAATAAAGCGATTGAATGAATACAGGGCATCAAAGATTTGCTCCAACACGGATACACCACTTAGCCTGAAATATAAAAAAGTAAACCGCACTGTATTGAGCTTGTAATATTTTTTAGAAGCTGGTGCAGAAAACAAAACCAAATTTAGAAAATCGAAAGGAAGTGGTAAAAAGGATTGGCTTGGATATGACTTGGCGCTGTTATATGAGGACCAATGAATGCCTTGAGTAAATTGAATTATCCATTAAATAAGAATGAAAATATATGTGGAAGAAATGTGGAACTTGTGGTGAGAGTAAGAGTGAGATTATAAGTAGATAAGTAAACTATTTGTCAGGCTGTATGACCATTACTAAAATATAGTTAATATTCTAATCTTAAACTCCTGAGGGTTTAATACTTTTCAAACTAATCAATGTCTGGCTTAAATATTTATGTTTGTGTTTAAGTTCGTACTTTATTGTTTTTATTTTTATAAATTTTAAATAAAAGCATTAAATATAAACGTTTTTAAATCGAACAAATTGTACTTGTTTTATTTTTCTAAATTTAATCTTGAAAATGCTAAATGTTTACTATGCAAATATCATAATATTTATTGATAAAAAACGTACAAATAATTTTATCATAAGTATTGAAAAGACAAACATATTTTATAGAACTGAAGAAAGCTTTCATTAAATTGCCATTAAATGCATATCTTTACACAAATATGCACAAACACACAATCGAAAATTGTGTTTTTATTGTTTGTTTATTATTCTTATGTCTGTACACTTACCAGTTTGGCCAGACACACTTCAATACACATTTGACAGTTTTCGGATTAAGTTTTCTTGTACGACCTGCCAAGAACTTTTATTTTATACGAGAGATAAATAAGTATTCAACAATATATCTTGCTTATACAAAAAACGCACAAAACGAATGAAAAACGTATAAAACGAGGTATAAAAGGGAAAAGAGATAAGAAGATGCCTTCCATGGAGTAAGTTTTATAAGTTCTTGTTGATATATTATTTTGTTATTTATTTCATTGCCAATGTTTTAATGGTAATATAAATCACTTTTTCCGGTGTTTTCTTTGCATATACATCAGCACATGCATACATATACAAGTACCTATCAATATAAATACAAAAATAAAAAATGGATTTTACGACAAATACAAACATCCATCATTTATATATTTATAAATAAATAAAATTATTTTGATTTTAGGTATTTCGTTTTACTATTTGCTTGAAATGTTACAAAATATGTTTAAGAGATTTACAAGAGTAGAGCAAGAAAAAATGAAAAAAGACGAAATATAAATTCCATTGCACTTTTATGTTAAATAAAAAGCAACAAAAACAGTTCAATTATAACATAAATATAAAGTCTACATAAAATCAAAAGACTAACGGCTTAATACATTATAGCCGGGCAAAGGTATTTTAATATCCTACAGCGGTTTCCTTACTACAATTGTTCACTTATTTTCGCCATGAAATATCAACATTTAGGCTTCACTGCGATATGATCTGATTGTCGGCAGATTGCGATTCATTGTATGTGTTTAACAACTAGGGATATACACGTCTAAAACTTCAGCTTTCTGATACATTTTTTGTTTTTTTTTTTAATGTAAGCATTCCAATAACAGATGCGCCAAATTGGCTAAGAATCTTAAGCTTACTGTGGATATATCTAATTTTTGGATTCTCTTTTTTTATTGGAAAAGAGGTCAGAAGAAGAAAAACTGAATTCTCTGTTAATTCTGTCCCTTCATCACTTTTCCGCTCAATTACCAAGCACGTTAAGGCATCTACACATGTAACTCCTTTTAAGCTGTGAGACATAAGATAAATTTTCCGAACAACCATTTCTTTCTCAACGCTCATTACTATGTCGCATTCTTTCAACTTTCCTATGTACTATCGCTTTCGTAGATGATTCCAGGACTCGGATGTGCCATTTTCCTCCAGCCATATATTTTTCAATTTTCGCAACTTTCAGACGCGTCTGCTTTTGTAGTGCTTTTAAAGACGACGTTGGGGTCCTTTCCTACCCTAATTATAGAATTTATTATGGATTGTATATCGTTAGAATTGCATCACGTCCACTATCTATCTGCTATGAATCGAGATTGGTAATGAAAAAAATTTAAAACACATACATGCCTTGCCAACAGCAATGTTCAAAAACCATTACCCCAACTGCACACTACAGGCGTTGCAAGTTAGAGATAAAACTAGTATTACTTTAGAATTTAAATCTGAACCTTTGAACGTTGAACCTTATCGAACGTTTATTTGAAAACTTGGTATTTTACTTGAATATTTAAAATAAAGTTCTCTAATGAACTTGGATTCATTTATTTAATAAATTCAAATTTGTTGACTTTATTCCAGGTTTTCGAGCAATTTTTTTGAATAAAAAAATCGAAAAGTCCAAAACGAGGGAAATTCTTTAAAATTAATTTTTTGGGAAAAAAAATGTATTTACTTGCCACCGGCCTTCCAATTGCCGCCAACACGTCGAAACATTCGAGGCAAAAAAAAATTGTTTTGCGAGCGCTACCATGCCTCCACCTCGTTCCTTAAAAAGCCGCTTATTAAAAATTTCTTTTTCACTTTCTCCTATTGACACAAAACAACTATAAGTTGAAACAAGTATGGATAAAACCGCTGAATACTGCAGTGAACGCAAATTGTTTGAAAACGTTACGGAGATAAAAAAAACCAGATAAAGGTTTATCATCCGGTGTTATAAAACAAAAACGTTTATAACCATAGGATTTGTTCAAGGAAAAGAGGATTAAACCGTCACATTCGAAGAGAAATGTCGACATAATGTGTGAAATTAACAGAGTGAAATGTTGGAAAACAATTTAAATAAACTAAAGTGAAGATAACCCACCAAGATAATCCAAATTTTTAATGACCGTGTCTTCGCTAGAAATCTCTTTGCTAAGTTACGACTGATTGCGAAATTAAGAACAAACATTTAAAATAATTATTAAAATCAAATAACATTGGCAAACGTATACATATAAAACAAACTAAGCCTCTAACTACGAAAACAATACCAAACAAGTTAAGTTCTTGCTACTAAATCTCATGCAAAATTACATCTCAAATACTGAAAGAATGCCTAATTCGTCTTATAACAATTTTCAAAGACCTTACCCAAATACAAATTTTTGATATGTCGCGAAAAATGCTATAACCTGCGAGAAAAATCTAATTTCAGTCCTCTGGTCCCGGGTCATCACCACCAAATTCGCCACAAACCTGTCTTCTCCATATACACAAGACACAAAATGCAAAATGTTGCAATAATGTTGCTAATGAATGTTGCTAGTAAAATGTACCATCTTATGTACATAATGTTTATGTCTTTATTCAACATGTATGTTTGACATTACACGTTACGGGCATACAAAAACATTATATTGTTACGAACTTCGCTTTTCTGTCTAGTGTTACGGTCCGTATCACTGGATTGTGGATATTATTTTCAAGAGAAATGCACTTCCATATTCCTTTAATTTCAAGTTTCTTTATTAACAATCTCTTCTTTAAGGCTAGGACTATTTACATTCTACTTTGGCAATACTCTCGACTTCTCTAACTTTAATATTCTTGTCCGACTCAAAAGTTCTTATACGACTGACTCTGCGTTCCGCAAATAGTCTATTAAATGCATTTTTAAAAGCATGTTACTATTACCTAACTTCATGGCTTCATTTCTAGTCCGTTAACCTGCTTTTCCGCTAATCGTTTTTCTCGGCCGGCAGCTGTATGATGCGCCGCGAATGTGCATCTGAGTTTTTCCACTAATCGTTTTCCTCGGCCGGCAGCTGTATGACGCGCCGCGAATATGCACAAGGGAATTTATTCCTTGGGAAAGATCAATTAGTTAGCATTAACTGGATTTGGGATTTCCGTAACAATAGATAAGACATTTCGCTAGCAACATCTGCGCAGCAAAATTGTTAAGCACTAGTTAAAGGCACCGGCAAAACGACAAACCGACAAACGAACAAGACCTTGGGAGAGGGGAAACGAACTGAAGCGAGAGCATTTACTGAAATTTGTGCGACAAGTATGCATAAAACTACACACTATCAACATCTGCGTGCGCATTCGATATGAAATAACCTGTGCGTGAGTGCATTCGCGCAAAAGCAGAAGTGCGGTTGTACGTACGGTAACTTAAATAATTATATGTATAAGCATAAGTAACAGAATTTTCAACTTTTGATTTTTCTGTGCTTAGCCGTTTGTATTGTTGGTATTTTCATATGAAAATTTTTTTATAAATGGATTTGCGTTAACTTTGGGGAATTTTTCTATATATCTATCTATTTATTGGCCAAACATTTTCTCTAATATGTATTTAACCTTTTTTCCGTGAAGAACTGAAATATATTCTTCCATTAGCAAGAAAAACATTATGTATATAAGATGGAACATTTCACAAGCAACATTCATTAGCAACATTATGACAACATTTTGCCTTTAGGTCTTGTGTATATGGACAGGGCGGACTTTTGACGAATTTCGAGCCGATGGACCGGGACCAGGGCAATGAAATTAGGTTTCTCTGATAGGTTTTAGCTTCCTTTAAGACATACCAAAAATCTGCACAGGCCGAAATTCGTTACAATTTTTTATAAACACTTTGGGCATTGTAACTTTTCGCCAACAACATGCATGCACTCCACGGTAAATAGTAAAGCAATTTTTTTTTTTATTTATGCTTGTATTTCTATTTTCTTTTGTGCTTCTAATCATTTTGTAGCGTTCAATTATCAATTACCTTACCAAAGACGCGCAACAAATGTGAAGATAGCTCACCTTTTAGCAAAGACAAAAATGTAGGCTGCTTTCAGTGGGCTAACTTCACACCTGTGTAAATAAGTTACTTTTAAAATTTGAAAATAATTTTCTCTAAAAATTTCTTCTAAAATTGTAAATAAAGTGCTACCCTATTCGCAGCTCGATGGTACGAACTTAAAACTGACAATATACTAAGGAAGCCAAAATCATTTAAGGTAACAGCGTAAATTTAAGAAGACTTCACTACTTTTAGTGAATAAAGCATGACTTGTTATTAGCATTTACTATTGGAATTTCGCTGTTAGTATTTTGTATCGGAAATCCCGTTTTTACTTAAGGCACAAAAGTGATAAAAAGGAAAATACAAAAAATTGATTATAAATTTAGGAAAAATGTTTATTAAAATCTTGGATAAACATCTTTCGGACGTACCGAAATATGGTAGCAGTCAGTCCCGATACTAAAAAGTAACTGTGTGTAAGCTCTACATGTGGAACACAAGGCCGGTATGCAACTTGTTACCTGCCTTCTTTTTTATTTGTTTTTTGTTTATCTTTCTTTTTAAATAATACATAAATCACTCGCAAAGTAGAGAAGTTGTTATTAACAATACGTTTCTTAATTTCTTGATGTCACCCGTCGACAAAGCACACAATAAGCTTTCTGAAAAATCGGTATAGTCGGTGCCACATACGCAAAAACAAAAACAGTCATACACACGAACGCACTCAGTCAACAGAAACCGGCCTATTTTTCATTATCATCATCTTCATCATCAGCAACTTATCACTCACTCATTCAACGTAAACAGAAAAAAAAACAAGTTTATTATCTGTTTGTCTGTCTGTGTAAACAGTTTAACAACATTTCACCTGTGCTCGTTGTTTACTGTTCACTTTTGTTTATGCCAGCTACTGAGCGAGCCGTAACATAGATGGGTTCGTGTAAGTCATCAACTCATTTAACAACTTATGACAAGTGTGTAAAAGCGAGTATTTGTATGTGTGCTTGTGTGTTTGCACGTGTGTAAAAGCATTTTTAACCAACAATTCATAATATAATAACACAATCATCTATTTCTGTTGGCGTTCTTATTGTTATTGTTGTTTTAGTGAACATCTCTTATCGCTTATATCTCACATCATACAACTCGACTTATCATCAACTCAGTCAACAGTATGCTTACAAACAGACGGCATATCATGCGCGAGCAAGCAATTCTGGAAATGAAAATATATATACGTATATGTGTACGTGTGCTTCTGTACGAAGCATGTATGCAGTAGGTAATAACCATCTACACACATGTGTATGCGTTTGTAAGCTGCAACCAATTAAAAGACAAGCATCTCAATTTCAACGTCATTCGCACACAATGTATTTTGCTTTTTTGTCCCCCCTTGCCCCCTTCACAGCTTTTTTTTCCAACTATAGTCATGTATACCTCTCAAAGCATGTAAGTAAGCTCTTGCTTTTTTTATATGTGCGTATGCTTCGGTGTATGTTATTTTATACTTTCAGTAAATATACATAAGAATGTAAAAGTTTTTCTGTATTCTTGTTGAAAAAAAAAGAAAAAAACAACACAACACAAAAAGAGCGGAGGAAAATAAACTTTTTTAGTTCTTTATTTTTATCTGGGTGGTGTAAAAGTTTTTCGGATTTTTTAAGAAGCCTCAATGCCAGACAATTAATTTAAAGGCATAATGGACATAATAGAAAGGTTTGTCAACTCTAGAAATTAGATCTGAGGAACATCGAAAATGTACAACAGACTTATTATTATTATATTTAAAGAAAAAGTAATAGGTGATTTTCCCCATTCTTCCCATATGTTTTCTCCTTACTTTTCATGATTGAAGAAAATTGGAGTCCAGAGTCACAATAGGCTTTTTTCGTTTCGGCGCTTTTCCCGTTAAATTGTGTATCGTGCAAAACGATGACGCCTTATTGTCATTGACGTGGTGTCGACGTTGTTGTTCATATTCTACTCGATTGTACTTTTTGTTGTCATGATATATAAAACGTGATTATTTGTTTTGTATATTATAGTGCGTGAATATGACTGTTCCTCTTTCCATTTTTTCTCTGTCCGTCTTTGTCTCTTTCCCCCTCCACAGGTCCATGTATATGAGCGCACAGAAATATATGTGTGGCGTGTACATTAATGGAGAGATATTTCTTTTTTAGTTTTTTTATTAGACAAGATATTCAACTCAAACATTTTTTAATTTCTTTTTCTTGTGCTTCAGCAAAAAAATAAAAAGTTTTTTCGACGAAAATATTTAAAGTATTTTTTTTTAATAAAATAAAAAGAGAGAAAATAGAAAATTTATTTCATTAGTTTGAAAATGCTTGTGTCGGAGATTGCTTTCCATCAAAACTTCTTCGTAGATTTGGTTTTAAATTTTTTTATACTTATTAAAACTTCGTTAATTAAAGTGCTTGCCGCATTCCCAAAAGTAATTATAATATAAATTATTTTAATAGAGACGATTGATTTTCATGTGCTTCTTTCTAAGTTATATTTTGGAATTTTTCAGTTTCATTTACCCACATTTTCAAGCTCGGCTAATTTTCTTTGAGTTGCAATCGGATAGGATAAATAGCTTCTGGAGTCGATAATTCAGTTGTTTGCGAAAAAAGTGATGCAACAAAAACTCCGTCATTCATATAACTATTAGTAATCCCCGCAAACTCGTAAGATTTTTACACCAAAGAAGAAGACCTTTCGCTATCATCACTATATAGTTGATCGTGTTCAACCAGTTGTTGTCCCATGTTTAACTTGCTTAAGGCAAGCTAGTTCAAGGTCTTTCAAAAATTTGTCTACCCCTTTTTAAGCGGGGCCAACTTTCTTTTTTGCGTTTGATTTAATGGTTTCGCTAAATATTTTGCATTTGGCCAGGGAAACGAATATCTACACAAAATGACCTTATGTCGACAAAAATTCAAAAATTTGCATGAGAGATTGCTAAAGGAAGATCTGAAATATACTACTTCTACTGCTTTTCCTGCTTAGTTAGACTGGAACGAGTAGCTTCATGCTTGCAACACCTTTCTCTTTCTAGCGGGATGTCTGTTTCATCATCTCGCCATCAAAGAGTCGCAAACAAAAGTAATTATATTTTGTGAGGCCGCCTGTTGGCCGAAATCTCTCGCCGGGGTATGCTCACCGAACGGCAGGCTCCTCCACAGGAATATTTATTATTTTCTGGACGTTTCGTTTGTAACCTTCCTTACTTGCGATTTCAGTGATCGAGATTACAAAGAGGTTGTTTTCTATCCTCTATTTTAACAAGTCTCGCGAGAAGTAAAGTTAGGTTCATTACCATTAAAAATGTGTACCGTTAATTAAACGAAGACGTCGTGCTGCCCGGAGAGAAGGGACTCAGAAAAAGGGAAGTTGTCAGTCACTTGACTCGGACGATAGTGGAAGCCACCTGATTCGTGCTTCCTACAAGTTTGTCTTTCGAAAACCATACCGTATGGCAATCAGAAAAGAGCTGTTGGCTGATTTTCCCGAACCCGTCGTCTGTCATGTTAACTTAGTACAATAATTTAGCTTACTTAACCTAACACTTCTCCCTCCGAGACAAAGCAGATTTGAGGTCAAGACGAGGAACGACTTAGACTGCTTACAATTTATAATTTACTGTAGTTTACTAAACTATTTATAATAATATTTATAATAATGATTTTTTTTGCCAATTTATAAATTAATATATAATCAATACATTACATTATTAATTTAATAAATTAAGTTATTAAATTATTTGTACTTATAAATAAGTAAATATTTATGTTTTAAATAAACTATTAATATATAATAATTAAATGGCTAAGTCAATAAATTAATAAATAACTTGTAATAATATATTTAGTATTAATAATGATTTATAAATAAGCAAAGGGGTTTATTAAGTTAATTTATTCATTTACTAAGTTATTAGGTCTTGATCTAGATCCAGTGAAACGTCCATAGTTGCGGCGAACTTCAACATGCAGAACATAATCTCTAATTGTGATTAACCCGGCATTTTTGGGGAGCGATTTGGATAATAAAAAATATGTACTGAAGAATGAAGACGCGTTATAAGTATTACAATGTTCGATTAAAATGTTTCAAAAAAGCATTAGTGAAAACATTGCAGCTGTCCAAGCGTGTTTATTAAATATTTTACTTCGTCTAACAGAATTCTTTATACCTTTTTGTAGTGGAACAGTAAATATAACAACTTGTTGTCATGTAAAGGCTGAGTTTTCATTTGAAACCTTGTACGAGACGATGAGTTGACTTTGTAGAATCAAAGTAGTGTTAATTTTTTTTTTCAAAATATCAAAAATTAGATCTTGTTGCCATATAAAAACTCAAGTCTTCATAAGGAAATAGTATTTTTTTAGCCAAATAAACTGACCGACAAGCAGGCATGCCTGAATCGATCAAAAATTTAGGACCGATCAAGAATATATATAATTTACAGGGTCTCTGAAGTATCTTTTTAGATGCTTCTTTTTACAAAATGAAAAGACGATCCTTCATAAAAATGAAAAACAACATTTTAATGGGGGTTGTCGTAAAATCTGTTTTTAATAGCATTTGTCCGTAGACCAAGAAACATAGGAGTATGATATTTCATCAAAATATCTCGAAACATCTTGCAACTTGCACGTTGACCACACAAGTTATGGGCAGTTGTCAGACGAGCAGACTGACAAACGGATTTAAATCGGTACAGAAAGCTATTACAAACTGCTTAGTGTAATCAAAGGAATGTCTATCTCAAATCTTTTTCCGTGTAAGGACGCTAAAACCTAATTTCATTTCTCTGGTCTCGATCCATCACCTCAAAATACGCCAAAAACCGGCTCTCTCCTCATACATAAGATCCAAAGGCAAAATGTTCCAATAATGTTGCTAACGAAATGTTCCATCTTATA
>CCAG010012136.1:0-17246 GCA_001077435.1 Glossina morsitans morsitans
GCCTCTAACTACGAACACAAAACCAAAAATGCTAAGTTATTGCTACTAAATCTTATGCAAACTTACTAGAAAGACTGTAATGTACAACTAGTGTTACAACCATTTTCAGATATATTACCCGACAGCAGATTTTTGATATGTTTTAAAGGACGCTAAAACCTGTCAGAAAAACCTAATTTCATTACCCTGGTCCCGGTCCATCACGTCAAAATTCGCCAAAACCTGCTCTCTCCATAAACATAACACACTAAAGACGAAATTTTGCAACAATGTTGCTAACGAAATGTTCCATCTTATATACATAATGTTTTTGTTTTAGTCGCTAATGAAATTTCCGATTTTATACGTATAATGTTGTGTACACTTACTCAACAAGTTTGCAATCCATACACGTTACCTTGCATGAGTTGTGATCAAATACAATCCAGAAACGTTAATTTGCATGAGTTGTAATCAAAATACAATCCAGAAACGTTGCCTTGCGTGAGTTAGTAAAGATTCTTTATTAATTATTGGTAGTTTTCTACTTTTATCGCTAAGAATTTTATTTAAACAGTTTAGAAATTAGAAAAATTAGGAAACGGATAAAGCAATCTTAGATGTCTTTAAAACATATACAATGCATTATTTTAGAAAAAATTAGAAATCGTATATCTGTGCTATTTATTTAGTTTTTTTTCTTTTCAATCGAAATATGTGTTGCCAGAGTAGTTTTCTGCATTCAAATGGTTTTTTTATTTTTTATATTTTTCATTTTTTTATTTTCATTGTTGCTGACCATTAAATTACAATCAAAGCATAGGGATTTAGAAAAAAATACAAAATAGGCAGATGGAAAGAGTAGGATCGAATCAGAAGTTTATTGTGCTAGTGGGCCTTCTTTTTAAAAATGACAATGTTAAATGATAGTCATTCGCGCGTTTTTCCATGCACTTGCTTAAGAAGCTGTATGCGTGTTATTGCGTTGTCATCATTTTTCTAAATATGAATCGCGTACAATTTTATGCAAAACATTCTGTAGGCAAATAGACTAAATGCTATAGCAAAAATGTTGGTGTGCCCTTGTGCGTGCGCTTGTTGATTAGCAGCCACTTGAATGCCTGTTTTCTCTTTCTCATTATTTATTTCGGTAAAAACTCAATTTATGACTTTTGGATATCACGTCGTATTTTCTAAGACTACGCCCTACAACTTATTTTATTTAAAGACAATATGATACCTAAGGTAATTACAATATAATTGCAAGGAGTAAATCAAATAATTAATAAGTAGTTCTCTTAAGCCGGAGATTTTGGAAAATAGTAGAGGAAGCACATAAGGTTTTTTAAAAATGGGTTTTGGGATTACAATGTTTTATAAATTTATAAATGATGGGGGATTGTAAAATTTAAAAATTGTTTTAATTTATTTACTTTTTTTATTTATATTAAATTCATTTCAGTTTAATATCAATTTTTTATTTCAGTTTGTTGCAATTTTCCGCACCACCCTTGAGGTATTGCAACGTGCGCGTTAGCATTTATTTTAAATAACTGCTTCTCCAAAAATATTTGAGGCCTGCAGACTATTTTTCCCGCTGTCCAGAAGTTAACGTTCGTACTTAATATAATTTGTGCACAATAAACACATAAATTTATTGTCAATATCGCTTTCTAAGCGATGAGTCTTTACGCAAAATTCATGCATATGTCTTTTGCAAGCAGTACAATGCATAGTTTTATTTTTAACCTGTCTTGAACAATATATACAAATATACCTAAGGTCCTCTGAACGTTTCAAGATCAAGTTGCACAACTTGAACCTGCATTCGTTAGGAACAAAATTAAGATGTTCATCTTTTTGCGTCAACATTCATTGGCTTCAGCACATTCATTATATTTATAAATAAATTTTATTTTAAAATTTTGGAAGAACCTCTAGCCATCATCTTTTTGAAAAGGGCCGTAAAATTCTATAAGCTTGGGTATCTGATTGATAATTGCCACACACCAATGATTCCCTTTTACATGAAAATAATTGTACTCTTCATAGAAAACTCTAAACTAAGTGTAATATCGTGAATAATACAATTGTGGGCAATATTAGCAGCGAAATACCCGACCTTCTCAAACGTTTCTTCTCTGAATCGGAAGAAGAAGGTATCAGTGAGAGATAAATAATCTTTATATTTTACATAAAATCTTTCCCGTTTGCCTACAAGGTAATCAATGGTCTAATAATTTCGCTTCTTATTTTTCTATAGACGCTCCTCGACTTAACTTCACCTAAATTGTAGGCTTCCAAATCTTTATCGTCTAATTTATTTTAAAAATTTACCCGAGCTTGCTTTGGAAGAATATTTTCATTTCTGCACGGAAAAATGTGCATTTATACGCTCTCACTTGAGAGGTTTTAAAAAAGGTGTGATTGAAAACACCTCTAGTTGTAAAAATGCATTGCAATGGCTGACCCGACTTTGGCTTTTTTACCACGAATATATCGTATTCTAACAAACTTTATCTTTTTTCGAATTCCTACAGCAATAAGCTGTAGTGTGATATGAGCAAAATTTCTAAAGGGCATTTCTCTATAGTATTAACAAAGGTTTTACTTTTATAACCGAGAGTCGTAACATTGTCATTCGTACTGATATTAAGCGTCTCATCTTCACTTCCTGACTTAACTATTTTATTATAAATATCAATTGCCTCGGCCAAATAATATTTTATAAAATAGAAATAGATTTTTCTGATAGCTTTTAGCATTTTTCACGATATATCAAAAATCTGGAGTCTAAAAATAGTTATAACACGTCTTTAACATCGCATTCTTTCAGTATTTGTAACGTACTTCTGCATGAGATTTACTAGCAATAACTAAGCATTTTTGGTTTTGCGGTCCTAATAAGGGGCTTAGTATATTACTTATGTTACTTTATTGTTGTTACTTTCACAATAAATTGAAACTTAGCAAAGACATTTTTAACGAAGACACGAACCATAAAAATATGGGTTATCTTGGGGGGCTATCTTTACTTCAGTTAGCATTCGATGGTGGGTATAAAAGTTCAATACACGAATGATGAAATTTACTCTCTTTATTTTTAATACGTTTTGAAATGTGTTCTTAACGAAATTGAAATAAAATGTTTCACCCACTGGAGCTGGTGTAGACAAACAGTACAATATAGCCATTGAAACATCCTCTGGCTCCAAACTCGGCCGTTGTCAATTCAGTGTCGAGCACGCCAGAGGTTGTGCTCTGAAAAAAACAATCACCGGTTACTTACTCAGCGGTAGAATGAAATTTTGCATTAAAATGTACTTATGTACCGTGATTTTAATTTTAGTCTGGTTTTCCTGGGACTCTTGACGCCGAACTTCTGTCACTGCCACTGTAGCACGTTTTAACATTGGATAGTTATTAATAAATGGCGTAATGGAGCCATGTTACTTACACTGTGGCCAAGTATACTATTAATCAAGACTATACTATATGTCCATTTACATTCCGATTTTTCATCGAATTAAAACCGCTTCGAGCACAGTATACCATGGCTATAATATTCGTGTGTAATGTTTTCTCTACGTCATTAATATTCATGGTTAACAATTTCCGTTTAATATGAACGCCAGCATTACTTATCAATATAGCTACACCACTTAAGTGTTCTTCAATCCAACCGAAAGCTTTATTTACTGAAACCATATCGGAAACATCGCATTTGATAATATGCAGACATGACCGCATAGGATTTGAAAGTGAAGATCCCAGTTGTTTCATACGATCAACTCAATACTACTGGTTGTAATACTAACACTACTACTTGTACACCAGCTTCCAGCAAGTTTTTAACTATAACCCAAGTAATGGTTATAAATGAATTTTCTAAAAAGTTGAACCTTCAATCATAGGGAACGTGCGCAGGAACGAATACGTGAAAAGGAAGCTTTGTTTAATTATGCATTTGTTTAGTTGTATACATACATACAATAACACACGCCTATATGTATAATATGGAGTGGGCCCGGCCGTTTTTTTCTATTTTCAAAATAAAAATGCTTGTCGCGTAAACGTGTGCGCGTTGTAGGCGTGTAAATCACGTCCAAATTCTTTTTGTATGCGATACCTTCTTTTAGCTAGCGGGAGAATGTTTACCACAAATACTACACAGTTGCGCAGACGGAGAGATGGACAGACGAACGGGCCAAGCATTTATATATTTTATATATTTGAAGCTTGTTTCTGCGTCTTATAAAGGTAATCAAAAAAAAAAAAGTTTAAATTTTATGCACTATGGTGTTGGACGGGCCAGGTCCATTTTTCCAATTTTTGTACAGGTACTATAACATCGCTTATAGAATATGCGTTCAAATTGTTGTGCATTTATTTGTTATATGAGTAATGAGCAAAACAGCCAATTTTTATTTCTTTTGAAAAAGAGAGGTGTTCCCAGTTTACGTGGTACTGTAGACGTGTCGATCGATTTTGTCTATTCTCAATGCCAACCTGCGTGGGAGAACTTCCAATGTTTCTGCCAAGTTCGAAGTCGCTAGCTTAATTTTTACAACCAGGGGAATGTTTGCAACAGACATTACACAAACGGACAGACGGAAAGACGGACATGCTTAAATCGATTTAGAATTTGATGCTGATCAAGAATATATATAATATTGTGGAGTCTCTGATGCTTCCTTCTGAGCATTGCAAACGCTTTGACAAAATGAATGTACCCCTCATCTTTCGATGATGGGTATAAAAGAATCATTTGTCAGTGTGGACATTGCGCGTAGAAAACTTTCCTTATCGTTAAACAAAGTACGCAATGAATGTTTTGCTTAACCATTATACGAATTCCATGACTTTGTATGGCACTCTACATGCCAGACACCACTTGCGACAATTACACGCTAGAGCACCTGCAATAATAATGGTATTCTAGGTTTGTAGAAACTTACTTACTAAATCGATTTTAGCGTGTCTATGCGTCTTTTATTAATCAATGCATTTTCACGTCTAATGTTCAAACATTTTTAGTGAAATTCCGGATTTGTTTTAGCCTAGGGACGGCTACGTAACACCTAAATGTAAATTTTGGTATTTTTTAATGACAATAAATGCAAAACATTTATTTTACTTATAAATTTACTATGATAAGTTTGGGCCACATACGTCTATTTTTTGGAACTTGGATAAGACGCCTAATGATATGTAAACGTTTGTATATTAAAAAAGTGATAAATTTTGATTTTTTAGCATAGAAACAGATTAAGACTCGTTGGCGACTAAATGCTGTAATGTATTTAATAGCCTACCTTGTCTGACTAGAACTTTTTCACATATTTATGCATAAAAAAAGTAGAAATAGAAAAAAAATTCGTAATTTCTGGCATTGGAAATGAAAATCATCCAGTTTTTCAATAGCGAACATGAATTATGCAAATTAATGACTATATTCACGTAAAGCAATGCTAACGTTTAACACAAACAACGCATGCACATAAACAGAAACGGGAATATTAAACTGCAACAAATTGTAAAGCGAAAATGTGAATGAAAGAGATAAGCTAGTGCGCTTAAATTGCATTAACAACTTTGCCAGCAGAGTGTTGCGGTTAGCGGCCATTCTTTGGTTAACTCTGAATATATGGAGTAAGTATGTATGCACGTGTAAAATATGCTGAATGCCAAACTCAAGCTAGCTACTTAAGCAATACATTTTTCATACTCACTAACAAAGTATGGCGACATATTCATTTTGTCAAAACGTTTGGAAAGCGCATAGGAAGCCTTCAAAGACTCTATAAAGTACACATATTCTTAATGAACACCAAACTCTGATTAAATGTAGGAGTCCGTGCGTCTGTCCGTCTATCTGTGTTAGATTCCCGATCGCAAGAATCGGATTTGACGAAAACATTGGAAATTCTCGCACACAGATTAGCATCGCTAACGATGCTAGCCTGCTGTTGTAGTGTAAGCGCCCACTTATACTACAATATAAACCGAGAGCACCTCAAATTGCGAAGGTAATAAGCGATAAGAATTTTCATGTATACTCTATGGACGATTATCTTTCCTGTGGAAAGATGGAATTAATCACCATATTAGATATATTATAGAATACCAAAATATCACTCTTTTCACATTTTTAAGAGAATGATGGCGATTATTAAAGATTCGGACACAAATGTAATTTACTTGCCGGTTATTTATCAATATCCTCTTCGGCTTTGCAATAGCCGAAGGTATTCGTAACACCCTCTTTACCACTATATGCATTTCAGATCAACATAAGAGTACAGCTCGATTTCGAGTTCCGCGTGTAAGTAATTACCGTCCCAATGAGGGAAGTATGGGGAAATGGTGGATTTAACAAGAACAGATGTGCATCAGAAATCCCAAAATATATATATTTGCGTTCCTTTGGGTGTGACCCATTGCAATGAAGCTCAGGGTCAGCAGCAGTCAGCTAAAAAATGGAAAAGGCTGGCTATACCCTACTAGCCTATAGCCGATAGAATAGATATGTTGTGCTCATAGGTTTGCCCACCATAAACAAGGTAAAATAAATTTTTTCTTACTTGGTACACATTTTATAGGTGTTTCGCTAAGAACTTCTTCAAACAAAGCTAGGAGGCACGCGAGCTTTTCTCTTTTCTCCTCTTTCGTTTTTTTGGTTGCCGTAGGCAATGAATAGTGCTCTTACGCTGATCCCTAGCCTTTTTCTAGAACAGTAACAACTTGTTTACTGCATAATTGCAAGCACACATTTAGCTGAAAAGAATGCAAAGAAGATCAACATTCTGTACTACACAGCAAATTCATTTTTCCGAATAATATACATTTATCAGACACCTATTGCCCATCGTAATGGAAGGTTGATACCACACATGGTCGTAGCAAAAGTAGCGGGCTTTCAAGGATTCGGCACAACCCGAAATGTCCTTTTTTCTCAGTGCTCTCTCATTTATTTGTCCTCGTTTTTCTTTGAATTTCATTTTTTACAAAGTTAACCAACCTTTTGTGGTTAACTATTGAATTCGCTACTAACCGGAGTCGGCTGGAAAACTTTTTCAATGAAAATTTTTCAGCATTAAAAAGTTTTTAGCAAAACCTTGAAAATTCTGCTAAAATAATAGGCTTTAAAAGAGAGATTAATATAAATTTTCATTTGTTTACGTAATTAGGAGGGCATTGCAAAAATGAAATACTCAACATGGTTTTCAATGATCGATCATTAAAAGTGCGTCAGGCTATAAGCACTCTAAAGAAATATATAGTAAATTGAAAACTAAATGAAAAATTTATTTGAGAAATGAACAAGAGAAATTTACATTCACCTTACGGTAAATACTTATCCTCTCAATAAGCACAACACTTGTTTGTTAATTGAGGACCAAATTGAATTATTAAAATTAAATTAAAGTTAGCTTAAAAAATATTTAAACAAAATCTTAGGCCGACATTTGGTGCATCTTATAAGCCCCCGTCTTCCCCACATATATTTTTCAGCTATGTCAGGGCTACTCATGCCACTGCCCCAACTCGTATCCGAAAAAAACCTACGAGCCAATTTTCTAAAGTCTAATTTAACTGTTTGCACTACAAGCAATTAATACGTTTTTTAGTAATTCACGAGTGAAGAAAAAAGTTTTGGGACAAAAGTTTTTTCATTTATAGGCATTGGCGCTTCTTAAAAAATGGAACGTTTTTCTGTTGTTTTAGTGAAAAAGAGTATATTGTTCGTAATTTGTTTGTTAGTATACGTAGCGTTTTTTTGCCATTAAACAAAAACACTTGTAATTTCTTCAATGGCTTACGTTTTTCGATTTTTCTATTCCACACCATCTGTGGTACAAGGGTATATTAAGTTTGTGCGGATGTTCGTAACACCCAGATGAACTTGAAATAGAACCATGTTTCATTGTACCGATCCGTGTTCAGAATCACTCTCAAAATCGGGTTAGCTTGTTTGTCTCAACTTTTGAGATATTTTTCTGAAATTTGGTACCCTGACGTGCTTTGGGTCAAGAACGAACGCTACTATAAATGATTCGTATGGGGCGACTTCTTCGAACAGTTCCTATATAAGGCCTTCCTCATGAAGTACTGGCCGTTATAATGCGTTTTACTTGTTTACTTATTATACATTGAAACACTGAAGAAGTTCCTAACGTTTTCCAAGAGGTGACGCAAATAATGCAAAACATTTGCTAACTAAACCTGTTTCTTCACCGTAATGCGAAAGTGTACGCAACATAGTCTTCTATAGATTTCGACAGGTTCAGTACTATGTCAAAAAACATTACTAGAGAGAAACGTGACGTTATATGCTTAATTTACAGGGTAGCGCTGGTGAATCGTGTGGCATGATGAATAAAGGCAGCATGAAGACATCCAAAGCTAAGGAGACCATGAACTTCAGTTTACTCCATCCAAATGAAGCGCTGCTAAAAACAACTGATGCGCCCGAAATACAAACGAAACTCGATATTTCAGCGTGATGACATTAGAACATATGCGACAAAATGTTAGCACCGCCGAAGTGGACTGCATTATTATATTTATATTTTCTTTGAATCATCCCAGCTACGAACCTTGGAATGACTTCCTTTGCTATATTTCCACAGGTACATCACGAAAGTTATGTATCGAAATTTGATGCACGCATTCTTCGTACCTCAATCATAATAAATTTGAAATTTGCAATCACGATTTTGCATCATCGACATCGGCACTTCTCCATTGCATATCAGAGAATATTTTTTTCACATATTTCTTCTTTATTTTTCCCCAGTATTTTCTTTATTTTTCACTCTTAAACGATCTTACGAATGATGATTAAATGATTTATATCGCTTTTTTTCGCTACTTTATACCACTTAAGCCCAAATCTTGTCGGAAAGCTCTACATAAACAAGATTCCTTAAGTGGCCGACTCTTAACTAATTTCAATATTACAAAAAACTACTTTGCTTGTCACAATATTGAAGTAATTTACAAACGTTTAAATGCTGAAAAAAGAAAGGAAGAGATAGAGAAGCTTTCTCTTAACCTGTTTATTCGTCAACCAAATGATACTTAAGGATTGTAAAATTGTTGCCGTTCTTGCCATCAACATGAATAACCTCTTCATGGTTGTTGTTGTTACTTAAAAATGAAAAAAAAGGAGTTAAACGAGGAGAGTAAATATTAAGAAAAACGTTGTAAATTAAAAAAAGATTTTTCTAAATATTCAGTATCATTTTTTAACATTGAAGATTAGAGGGGGATTCCAAACAAGCAAGGAACTTAGATTAACTTTAGTGGAAACATTACACACTCAAGAACTCAATCAAGTTTAATTTGAATTTATAAAAAGTGTTGTTTATATATATAAATAATATATGTTTACTATATAAAATGCATATAAATTTTCGCTTTTTTCAAAGCAAAAGGCAATTTTTAAGATATTTGGAGAAAATTTGAGGAGATTTAGTTCAAACGAAACCCCAGCGACGAAGTATCTTATATCCGTATGTCGCCTAACTTTGAAAAAGCCGTTAAATGATTTATATACTCCCTAACTGACTTTTTCAAAAATTAAAAAAAAGATTCCTAAGCAATAGTATTGACAAGTGTCCGATTGATTTGCAGAATATTGATCCGATGGGCTAGCTCTTTGAATTACCTTTCATATAACCTTTCCTAGAGAGGGTAAACTTTTGTATGGAAACAAAATATAATTTTTAAAACGTTGTGATGAAAATTAAAATTAGTCATAGCACATACATACATCTATTATTTGGATGCCAACCCGAATAACGGTTCTCGTAATAAGTGAACATTAGGGCAACAAAGTTTAATTTTTAGGACGTTTTGTTAGATTGATACAATTGTCGTTAAGATGTGACAGACGTTACATGTCACTCAGTTTGTTAATTTATAAACCAGAGCGTTTCTTTTTTAAATAGCCTTTAAAACAGCCAGCACGCTGTCTTCAAAGACTTCTATTGACGGAAGATAGGTTTTGCTTCTCTTGAAATATGACGAATAAGTGAAGCGACAGCCAAAGTTACCTTATCTTCTTTCAAAAACCACGCGTCACATACATAATCGTAAAGAGTGTGATTTTAATTTGTGAGAATTAAAGGGATTAGAATAAAGATTAATGTGTAATGTAAAGCAATTCAAATTTACGATCAACCAAGTACAAAGAAATAATGGGTTTGACGGCTCTTTATTTGTATTATTTTAAAACGTAACGACTATGAAACTTAGCTCTTTACACGCCGACGCCCACTTAACGAGTGACCATTTTTCTGTTTCTCCGCAACGTCGCTTCGCACTCTTCAGTTACTCTGTCGACCCTCCTGCTTACATACAAAGCTTGCATAAATGTGTATAATAGGTATACAACTTCGCTTCCCCCGCTCCGTTTTTGAGGTCTTAGAGCTTAGTGTGAAAGACTTATTGTAGATTAACTATTCAAAATATTGCCCATCGCTAGCCGCTATCATTTATCCAGAATGTGGACTGCATGAGGAAACGACAACTGGGCTTTTGGGGCTGCGCACGTAAAGCACCATCTTTCGGAAACTTCCATAAGCATGAAAGCCCTGCTTGAACAGAGAATAAGTATCCGCTTAAAAACACTGTTAATGGAAAGGATGAACGTCTGCTAACAACAACGACGATGGCAGCATTTTCTAGATTCCTTTGGCAACTTTTGCTGTATGCGGCCGAAATTCGTCATACTGAAAACACAATATAATGACTTTTGCAACATTACTTCCATTTTTCTTCCCAATTGCATCGGTTGTTTTTGATAACTTTCCCTAGGGTTAGTTTCATTTAATTGGAACAACGCATAATACAAGACAATGCAAGAGATAATTATTAATAGTACAACACAAGGTGACTAACGTCTCGTTGTAATTGTGTGGGCAAAAGACTAAACTTATTGTATGATGTATACGTCTGTTTATTTCTACCTCCATATACCGCTAAAAGCACCAGTTTGGAAAAAAGCAGAAGCATTTTTTACGAACTTTTGAAGATTCGCAAAATTGGCATGAGGGTTTCAGTATGACAAAATTCAATCTTCCGATTTCTTCGTAAGTAAGGAAGTTGATTTTTTGATTAGTTGGTCTTTTAAGGTAATTAGAAAAAAATAAAAAAGGAATTGAAACCATATTCTCAGCAAGAACGATGTTCTGAACAAAATGATGCAAAAAAAAAATTCCGGACTACGTAATCGTTAAGAGTTAGAGATATTTTAGAATTGCAGTCTAATAACAAATCACCGCTAGCAGTATAAGAAAAATCAAAATTAAATTTGATGGATGGTCTAAATAGGTCTCGGATCGTCTATCAGGTCTTAAACTTCATATGTTAAGATTTTTTCGATAACACAACTCAAATATTTTACAAATGTGTTTTCGAAGCCACGGAAACACATTAAAAGGATCAATTGAAAGTAGTTGCACTGCAATATTCAGATACCTTTACGTTTGCATGTATGGATCGATGAATTAAAGTTAAGAGATAAGAAAGAAATTTTCATACATATTCTTTAGATACCTAACATTTAAGATAACCCCAAAGGCGTATATGGTGTGTTCTTGCTTTCTTTATATTTAGTTTATATTTCAATCTTTCATTCATTACAAAGGCTGTCCTGATTATATTCTTGCTTTCTCTTGTTCTTTTTTTTCCTTATTATTCTAATCACCATTGTTCAGTGGGCGCTTTTATCTTAAAGAAACTTTCATTTTTACTTTGTATCTGATTGCATTTTCTTAACAACATTATTTTAATTAATTGTTACAAAATCTGCGTTAAGAGAAACCGTTACTTTCGCAGTCATTACATGGCAGCTAGTCATCTTTGTCACTAAGCAACAGCTAATTTTTATTTGAAATGCAACTTTTACATTACACAGTTACACAACGTTTCCCTTGTGAGAAACCAAAGGCACATACACACAAATCGTTGTCTCTTTGTTTTCATTTTTCTTTCTTTTAAAATATTATGTAATATCTGTCCCTGTGTATGTGTGCTAAAGAAGAAGGAAAAGGAAAATATTTAAACGCACAAGGCCCTCACAGTCAGATGTGCAGTCACTGAACCAACGTAGTAAAAGGGAAGTTGCAATATTAGTGCTAATTGACGTACTATGCTATTGTAGCGTTGTACTGTTGTACTGTTGTGAAAATCTGACTTTCTAATGGCAGTGTTTACTAAACATTGCAGATAATACTTGAAATGTTTGAGATTTTTTTTGCATTTTATGAAACTCATAAAATACATGTCTGTGATTAGTCGCATACTGATTGAATATAAGTAAAAATTAATCGTAGTAATGCTCTTTAATTTCTAAATATAATCATGAAAACTTAAATCGGTATAAAAATCGTAAAACTAAATGTGCAAAGGGATTAAGCTCATATTAAACGAAGCAGTCGCGATACGTGAGACAACAGCTGTATATCCGTTCAAGGCCATACGAAGCTGCACTTGCGCATTGTGAATGGTTCACCAAGAATTTTGAGTTTGTAGAGGTTGCAGGATGATAAGACTAAGTACGCATAGAAAACGTAGAAATGTTGACGAAAGGATCATTTTATAGCATAAAACAATTATTGATGCTCTTCTTGCCTTAACAAAAGATTTTTAAAATCTATAAATTTATTTATACCCCTTTCAGAATTGTTAATTATGTGCAATCGACAGCTTGTGCCTCTCAACATCATTCTGCATGAATTAGAAGTCCTGTACCAAACTCAAAGTATTAAATATTTCCAAAATATATACGGCCGTTCTTTATTCATGCGACTAATTTACTTGCCTATCCTAATCTCGGTGATTTCATAGCTTCCAAACGCTTTTAGGTTGTCGGCATTGTCGGCATGGATTTGAAATCTACAACGGGAAATGTCAACTCAGCAATGCCAGGCACTCAATCACACTACTACTACTCTGAAGAAGTTTGCAAGCACACGTCTTCTGATGCTCTCGATGACTTTTGAACGGTAAGTTCCCGTCGCTGAGGGCTGGTTCAGGGTACATTAGATTAGTGAACAGTTTGTTATGCATAGAAGTACGCATTGGATATCCCACGATGCATGTAAGTTCTTCGTCAGCATAGGTAACGAAATCGTTTCTTGCTTTCTCTGTGAATCGTTCATTCTAAAAAAATAAAGGTGATGCCAAAATTCCTATTGGCATGAGATTTATGAGACCGCCGTAAACAGCTTCTACATTGCTGCTATATTGGCCCACGTAAACTAAACAAACTCAAAAATAAGCAAACAAAATAATATTGGGCGTGTGTGGTAGACTTTTTTAATTCTTGTGCATCTCCTCGTATCACTAATAGCATATTCGTTCAAATTTTTACCGTTGCATTTCTTGTGGCTTATAAATAAAGAAAACAAACTTATTTTTTATTTTTGGAAACCGAAGTGTTCTCAATTTATGTTAGAGTGTAGGTGAGCCACTTGATCGATTAAAGGTATTTTCAAGTTATTTATTACCAACCTACATACAAGAACTTCCAATATTCCTACCAAATTTTAAACCAATACCTTAAGGAGGACTAGAAGAATGTTTACCATAGATACTGAATAAACGCGCAGACGGACATATTCATAATTTGATACCGATGAACAAATATACCTTTTGTACACTAAAATAATATTTCTTGGTGATTAAAGAAAACATACTCGTACTAGTTCTTAAGCGGCGACAACGCCAAACTGTTATTTGTGGAAAGGAGCAGTTCGTTTTGCACGTTGTTAAAAAAAAAAAAATTAAGCCTTTATAAGGCTTTAGTTGAAAAAATTTCATTACACTGAAAAGGACATCGAGATTATGCATTAAAAGAGATATATCTGCGATTAAAGCAAGCGCAAACACATGACGACATGATATTTTATTCTCAAGTTTGTAAGTCGCAGCAACTTTGTCAACTACAAACTAATTTATATGGGCTTTTGTCAAGCAAAACTCTAAAAAATTAAGAAACGAAATTTTGCGAACAGCTTTGCAAAGAAGTGTGGCCTTGACTAAGAAATGGAATTTTTTTAGAAATCATTGTGCTATTTTAAGAATTGCTATTAGCACAGGAAATATGAGAAAAACCTACTATAAGAGCAAATTAATTTAAGTGTTTAATTCGCAATCCAAAACACAGACACACACACGCGCACACAAAATAAGATTATAATTTTATAATCCAGTTATAATTTATAATTCACACAAGGAAGAATATAAATAACATTTATATCAAACAGAATTTGTTATTTTTCAACAATGTTTGACTTTGAGTAAATAAATTATAAACAGTTTAAAGCTCTTCAGTAATCCATCAATGTTGAAATGATTTATAATCTTATTAATAGTTTTTATATTTTCCTCTTTTACGGAAATTTTTTTTTTTTTTTTTTTGCTATTTTTCTTTTCATCATCATCATTTTCTATCTGGCAGAAAATTTCGTCTTTAATAACTTAATCAAATTATCATTGAAGCTGCATTTTTCCATCATTCTTTACAGCCTTTTACAACTTCACGATAAGCAGCAACATTTGTCTTTTTGTCTTATTCCTTTAGCATATTTTACTTTCTCGTATCCTCTGACCTTTTAAAATTCTGTTTAACCAAGAATTATTAACTCGAAGCTTAACAAGGCACGAAAAACAAGTGAAATGTAATGAATTATAATAAAACCGATAGATATGGTGAAGAGAAAGAAATGAAGAAAAGGTCGTTCGTAAGGAAAGAAAAAATCATAATTTCTTATAACATTTTTTCTGTACTTCTTCTCAAATACTATCTTCTTTTCGTGCCAAATTCATTGTTAACCAGATTAAATAGGATTTTCCTGCAATTACCGTGAAATCTAGGCTCGCGTTGAGGTTACTAAGTTTATTAACTATTACATCTTTTCTTCATTCATTCTAGACGTAAGACTGGGAAATTCACATTAAATAAAAGAATTTGGTTTTATTCATTTCAGAAAATTTACATACTTTTAAATTTAAAAAAAAAAGGTTATTTAGGTTTAGGTTTTAAAACGAAATTACTTAAAATCTATTTACAGTAAACGAAATTTCATTTCACGAATATTTTTTTCTTTTCCTCTATTTTCCTACTTTTTCGTATTCTGTTCTTTTTGAATATGCGGAAAAAGTCGTATTTCGTGTAAAAAAAAATTGTTTTTGATTTCTCTTTTTATTTATTTATTTGTTTACATACAGCCGACTCTTAAAAATAAACCTTATCTACTTGTTGTAGATTCTTTTCAAAGTGTAACAAAAGTATAAAAAGATAAAGAAAAATAAAAACAAAACTTATATATAAATAAACAAGAAGAAAAGCAAAAAGCGTGTACTCATCTATCACAGAGGCACGCTCCCAATCGGGTTATCGACCCGAGTAGGGATTGAACACATAAACCATGGGAAGCCTGCAGAAGCTTGGCAACCAATTATAGTGAACATATTTAGTACAATCTACGAATCGTACGAAGTTGTAACGATTAGTAATTAGTTTAACTGCCACATAGGTAGAGTCCGCTTCGTAAAGAGAATAGCTTTGAAAGAAATCAAAGAGCCGGTTATTGCGATGAAGTTATAGATAAAATTTAGATTTTTGCAAAGGCACATAAACGGAATGAAAAGCTCATAGTTCTATCTATATTGACTGAGCTTTACGATGGTGAAGTTCCTAAAAGTGCAACCAGAAGCAAACTGCAAGAATAAAAAATCTGCGTTTCTCTAATGAGGGTGAGGCAAGCAAAAGCAATCTATTTTCATAAAAAGGTAACGGAAAAGCGAAACCCTACCCACTCGAATCTCTCAAGGTAAAAAACAAGAATTATATTTGAACTGATCCTATTGAATCAACATGGCACCTGTAAAAAGGAGACCATACAAATAAGGCATATTCAAGTATTGATCCCGCCAAGCTTATGGATGTTTTTTTGCAATATATGGGTCACCGAGCTCTCTAGATGACCATTTAATAAAGCCAAGTAAAAAACGAACTCTATCTATAGATAACCTAATGTGCAGATTAAAATGCAGTTTTTGATGTCAAGATTTTGATTATTGGCAAATTCATCAGATGTGATGAACTTTGAATGATCTATTATGAAGATAAGAGCTTCTCCATTTCAATAAGTATGAAGGAAAGCCCAAGGCCTGGAGTTTAAGCAGCAATAATTTATGGCGAACGAAAGCAAAAACTGTGTTGAGATCTTTGCAAACGACATCACTTTGAGAACCACTAGAAAAAGCCTTGAAATTTGACATGTAAGCTCTAAAACATTCATAACGGTTGATCTTCCTTTTAAGAATCCATGCTTATGCGGAAAAATAGAAGACTAGATAGCGAAGTGACAATTCGTTCAACTTACGGTCTTCATCGCAATGGCTTTTTTAGATATTGAAGCTGGGACCATTCAGTTTGAATTGACACTAAGACAACAAGTAACTTGCGGTAAATTTAAATCCCCCAATGCTATGATCATGTCAATAGGTTTTGAAGCGTCAGAAACGTTACAATAAGCCCTTAAGCATGTTGCTTATAAGTAAAAATATCTGCATTTGGAGGAATTTAAGAACCAGTCACATAGATTTCGTGGGATAATATGGCTGTCGGTTGTACAGTAGACATTTTACAAACGCTAACTCGACACAAGACAACTTTTAATGTCTTCAGATGTTAGCAGTGCTAACCTGGACAATTACTAGTTTCCGAGATGGCACAACCTTTAATACTGCAGGTCCGATATTTCGTCCACAGCTCTACCGATAATACCACCACACTTCGGGTGTCCGAAACAGTCGCGTAAGTTGCAGGTTATGTAACGATGCGAACGCTGACATGTGTTGATGGGGCGTGGCTTATATTATCCTATAATAGAACGCCAAAGAAAATGCGATAAAACTAAGCAGAGCTAATTGCTGAAAATTGTGAGTACTTTTTCCCTTCAAATCGTAAGGAGGATTATCTTCTTCCTTTCTATTAATCAGCCATAAACGGAATGTCCCCCACACGTCTATAAATTCAGTAATGGTAAGGGAGAAAGACGTGTTCAAAAGGGAATAGCGGGTGGCTGCGGAACAGAGTAAGTGTTACGCCGTTATCGCCCGTGCTACAGTCGCGCTCAATTCATAATTAAAGTATGGTCCACTGCGAAGGAAATTAAGCCCGAGTTTGGGGACTTGATAGTCGGGTTTTCTATCTGCTAGACCATGACGCAGCCCCGTTCATCTGA
>CCAG010012138.1:0-36969 GCA_001077435.1 Glossina morsitans morsitans
TGTGTGTGTGTGTGTGTGTGTGTGTGTGTGTGTGTGTGTGTGTGTGTGTGCGTGTGTGTGTGTGTGTGTGTGTGTGTGTGTGTGTGTATGTAAATATGCATGCATCATGTGCATGCATATGACTACATGCACAAAGTCAGCTAGTCTGTACGTCATGCATTGCCATCATTACATGCATTTCCTAAATTTATTTATTTTTTCCATACATTTTCGAAGTTTTATAGGATTTTATTTAAGTCAATGTTTTTCACTGTGCAGCTCTTACGCTTGCGTTGAAAGAGAGCATATTTATGTGTTTGAATATACGCTAGAGAAAGTGTTGTATTCATTGTTAATGTGTATGGGTGTGCATATAATATATACGTGCATATGTGTTGTGATAAATTATACCCAGTCTTAACATTAGAATGTCAACAATTTTCTATAGTTTTGGTTTTGGTTTTTAGTTTTTACCAAAAAAAAAAAAAAAACAACAAAAAACAAAAAACAAAAACAAATAAAGAAAAAACCAACAAAAGCCTTATAAATTTTTACTTATATATACGACTTGTTTTACGTATGTACATGTGTATGTATGTGGTGGTTTAAAATAAATCTTTAAATAAACCAAATCTCTTCTGCACATACACATAAACTTTTCCTTAGATTAATATGTTTAATATTGTTGAAATAAAACTTGAGTGTCGGTTGATGAACATATTGCCATGGTGTTGTTCTTCTTGTGAAAGTACAACGACACAAATATATCATCTATTTGTCGTTTAGCTTTATTGTTCATAAACAAAAAATATAATAATGAATTTCTTCAATAATTAATTTCGGAGAATTAAGTTTGGCGTTTTCGTAAGCAGATTAAAGAACGTCTAAGTAACGTTTGGAAATAGTTAATGGTTTGTTATACCCACACTCCATTTTGTTACACAAACCCTTTGCAACGACCAGAAAGCAATTTCAGAAAACCTGGAAACTCAATTTACTCGTGATCAGTAACAAAATTCTGAATCGATCTACGCATAGGGTTGAAATTTGCAAAAACTTTGAATGGTCACTCAATTGCCTTGATATTGAAAATGGGCCAAATCAGTCAAAGGGTACGCCTACGGTACCATACAAGAATGCAGGAACATATTTTGTTATGCTCACTAGTCATAAACCATAATAGAATAGCTACGACGATAAAAATATCCATTCGTATTTTACAGTTGATTTGACATTACCAAAACTGGAAAAACCGATGACGGTGGGTACAAACAATTCTACCACAGCTAAATGTAATTTTCTCACAAAAGTTTATTTCGTATAAAATTAAAGATGAAAGAACCAAGGAGAACTTTAAGAAATCAGAACATACCTAAAGAACGAGATACTGCTGAACCATGCGTTATTTTTAAAACCTTATTGCATTCTCCTATAAACCTTATCCTGTATAAGTTTTCCATTTTCTTGGCAAAACTAAAACTAACGCTTATATCGTATCGTTTATATTTGACATATTGCATCACAACAGGGGTTGTAGATGTATTTTTTAGCCTTTTAAGCGAATGTGCCTGGGTTTTATAAAAGACCAGTTTACTAATTGAGTGTCAGTCGTTTCGATTTGAAAGAGAGTAAGCGGTAGTGGCCTGTTTTTTGTAAATGATATTTTCGGAAAGGGACGATTTCATATTTTAGACATTTGAAAATAATCGTTTATTTGGATACTAAAGTCCTGTCATCCGTGTAAACAATATTTTATTAAATAAGTGTCATCGTTAGACAACCACAGATTTTCCCCACATTTCTAATTATGCATAAATTCCGTGAAGCGAGAATATTTGACATTTTGAGCCCATTTTGTGCATGTCGTTATAAAAAAAGTGTCGAAAAACATGTTTGGCGAATATAGCGGGTAGAGAAAGCTTCGTAAAAACCACTGCAGTTGAACAAGGGGCGGGGCGTTAGCGTCACCGATTATTCTTTGCCTTCAGCACATTGAAACCGTTTTTTCTCTAAGGCTGCGTTGAACGGCACTTCTCATTGTTGTTAATCTCCTACAATGATAGATCTCGAATTAGATAGACTCTTAACACATTTTCTTAGCGCCACCCAACGCAAAGCATTGCTCTTACTCTACAAGCAATGTTTTTAAGCCAAGTCACGATTTTTTTACCCCTTCGATTTTAGAAAACCAACCCATTTCTTCTCGCCTTTAACTATACGACACGCAAACGACTTACTACCGTTTGAAATATCACTTTGGTAGCGAGTTTTCTGTTCTCAGATTGTCGCACATCGGGTCGCTTTTGCGCTTCATTTTGAAATGTTTTCTTTTAAACCAGTATTAATATGTTTTAATATTTGAACCGTAGTCACCGTAAATCTCTGCTATATACATACAAATATGATTAAATCCAGAATTAAAATGGCCCTGTATCGATCTATATAATAAAATTCAAATCAATTTCCAATACTTTAGAGGTTTGCATACGTCACCAAACTGAAAACAAAGTTAAAATGACATTTTAAAGACAATTTGAAATTTCATCATCTTTCTTGCTTTTCTCTTTGCCCTTTCGAGTTGCCTTTGAAATAATTAAAATTAAAAATATGAAAAAGGAAATTTTTAAGGATTGTTTAAGCTAATAATTCCCGTCGTAAATTTTTATTTAATAAAAAAACTTTTCATTAGAATGTTTACAATAAAATTTCAAGAAATTTGTAAGTAAATGCTTCCATTTTTGTAGACAACTTTTATTGAAATATTTTGCTATAAGTTTTCAACACAACAATATAGAAATAATTTCCCCTGTTAGATGAATTCTACTGGGCATACTAAGTTTTTATATCAGTTTATATTATGTACGTAGATACAAACCAATTTAAAGTTTTAGGATACGAAAAATCGTAGGCATGTTAGTGTTTATTTTTTTGCACAAATTGTTTATTAAACTCATCTTGTTTATTAAACTCAACTATATTAAATTTTTCCGTCGGTAACTTCCTTGACCCCTAATAAATCATAATCCTTTTAATACACTTTACCAAGAGATAAGGTTTCAATTGCTGTGCACAAGGGAATGCGCTTTAAAATAAGCAAAACCAGCACTTTTGATCGCAAGATCTATTCAGATGTCTGCTGTTTCAAGTCTGGTAACAGCAAAATTGAAAAAATAGCCTCAAATTCCATAAACACGTTCCACGTTTAGGGCCAAAGACTAGGCAGAAATTTTCTCCTACTGTCGTGACCCCCCATAAGCGGGGAAAAGAAGCAGACACATTTGGCGGAGGAAAGTTGATAGCAGCATGAAACCAAGAATTATTAAATCCGCATATCGACTCTATTAGGGCATTGTAAAAGCCGTAAGCACTTCATTTCGTCTTCAGTTCGTATTTTTCAGCGATTGGCTTTAACATGCAAGTAGACTTTGGGCGTTTTTAGCCCTAACCTTACCACGTCATAAATTATACCTCACAGGTCCATTGTCAAAAAGGAATTCCGTATCTTGGTCAGGAAGTTGCTTATAGTTTGCATTCATTTATTTATCCAAACAAGCTATATATAATCATAAAACAATATATAAAGGCCGCATAAATTTTCTACGTAGGATTACGTAAAAATAAAAAATAGAACAAGCAAGAGAATTATATTCTTCTGCGACCGAATCCTTTATACTCTGAGGTTTGTCAATAGGCGGTCTCGTGACTTTCAAGACCCGTACATAGGTAAAACTTCACTCATCGCTTTTGTTAGACTTTTTCGAGAGTACGCGTCAAAGTGTAGCAAGTGTAGTAAGCTATGATTGAGGTATTGATTTAATTGAACCTATCCAATATTTTATATTTGCTTTATATGGGCTAGGATGGACTTCCAATTGAATTCTGCATTCATATGTTAACCGCTTGAAATGGGTTAAATTTGCAATCCCTTATAAGGAGAGACTTGAACTTAATGCCGCTTTTGTGGTTAAATTAGCGAGTGGTGTTATTTCTTCACTAGGTTTACTTGGCGAAATTAATCTTAATACCCCGCAGCGTGTGTTAAGGCAATTTATCCCAACTAAGTTACCGTCCACTCGAACTGTGGACTTTTTAACCCCTTTTGCTAGTGTAGAATGAAGTATTTTACGTAGAACATATACAGTATATGAACGGTGTTGAATAGATATGAATGTACAATATAGGCGGATACGTAAATAATTAAATATCCAATACCTTTATACTAAAAATAAAAATAAAAAATGCAAAACGTAATTCTAAACTGTAAACATATTATATTGTGTGTTAAAGAGTAAATATAAAGATAAATGAAAAGATAGGTCGATTTTTAGCAAAGACGCATGTGAACTGTCTTGGTGGGGTATTTCCAATTCGGTAAAAGTTTTCATAATCAATGTATGGCATATTTGGGGCTACTTTGGCGGTGGTAAATAAAAATAATTGTAATCAAATTAAATTTTTCTTACGAGTTTAAGCGTTCTTTTAAAAAAAATTGTTACAACACACTTTATGTACTGTAAATTTTCGTCAATTGTACACATACGCTGTATGGTAAATAGCAACAATATATTTTTTTTTTTTAATGTTTTACAACATCTAGTATGATTTCGCTTTTTATTTATGCTTGTATTTTCTATTTTTGTTTAGTTTTTCTCTTGGTTCTATTCCATCCATATTGTTGAATTATCAATTCCCGTAACAGTGGCAGGACCCAAGTATGAAGATAAACCATACTTTCGCAAAGACAAAAATGTGGTCTACGTACGGTAGCTGCACGTTCGTAAATATTCTGCTTTTATAAGCAAACTATCAGGACCTAACTTCACTGTGACATTTGTAGGTCAATTTTTTTATTCATGGAGTGTTACTAATCTTGTCTAGACTGGCCAGTAGCTTGAGGCTACTTTACATTATAACGTCAGCAGGAAAAGTATTACCAATCTGTATTCGTTTTTTCCGTTTTAAAAATATCGTTTCTTAGGAAATCGCTGGGTTTCAATGCCGGGCCATCTTAGCTAATACGAGCAAAATATATATGAATGCACTATGCACTACAAATATTTAGTGAACCTTATCCTACAACGAATTAAGGATAAGTATGATGTGCTCTAGGTCGAATAAACTTTGGCTTGCTTTTTCCGAATTTTCTTTTTGCTTCATTTAAATTGTATTTTAGTCCCACTACAAATTCCTTTTAAGATATCACACTTCCATGGATAAATAAACAAGAATATAAGCATATAATATGTTGTCAATCTTTTATCCCCTCCGAAGCAGAACTTAAAACAACCATTTACTACTTTTGTCGTAAGAAAAACTTTCTTGTTTACACTTTTTTCATTGTTTTTAGTGTTGGTCTTCGTAAAACAGTATGTGCTTAACAATTTGTCACTTTAAACGAAAGTTTGATTTTTATTGTACTTTAGTAGAGATTTTTCTTTCAATTTCTTTTATTGAACAACAAATAAATTCCCTGTTACAACTAAACAAATACATATTTTAAAAAGATTTTCAAAAAAAAAGCACTCTTTCGAGTTTTTTCAAAGAAAACTTTTTCACTTTATTACGCGATAATAATACTGGCTTGAGATTATTATTGCTTCTCTTTTCTTGTAAACCATTTTATTTCTTTTAAATTGTACCAAATGTGAGTATATCTTTTCGTGCTTATCAATATTTTGTTTTGGAACGTGAAAAACCTTCAATAAATTATGATAATTATATTGTATATTTTACTCGTTAGGAATAAAGACAAGTCTGGGTGGATGGTTTTAGATATTGTTCTAATATATAACGATTGAAATAAACAAGTGGGATAATTGAGAAACTCTAGAGCCAATTCAGCTGATTGCTCATCTTAACCCGATTAAATGGAAAGAGAAAATTTCAAAGTAAACGCCTTATTCTAGAAAAAATAATAATCATGTACTTGGACAGAGAGCGAGCGAGTGATTTGATTTGGTTGTTTAGGTTGATCCGTGATGTTCAGTCACATGAAACAAAACAAGCAAAAAGTATATTGTTTTCAACGAACCTTTTGATATGAACGAGTTTTCGTATAAATCATAATCAATACATAATATAATCAACGCACAATCTGTATGGCGCAATGCCTTATCTCATATATGAAACATATCTTGTATTTTATATTTATCGTTGTCACACGCGAAATCATATACGTTTATTAGCGGTTACGTTGAGATTCTGAGGATTTCAGATTGAATTGTTTTTGGCTTAACTGGCACACATTGTAATATATTTACTTTCCTTACATGCATAGGTATATGCACTATGATCTATATATTTTGTTACCTAGCTTTGTTTCCGAAGTTTTACTTGCTAAGGTTGACATAACGAATTGTTCTTGCTGTGTAGGGATTAACGGCTACATATTCCAATATTTATTTTTGTTACCTACGCATAGGTGCCTTGCATGAATAATGATACATTTGAATTATAAGCGATAAACATATGCTAATCCACACATAGGATAGTATTAATAGTATTAATGTCCCAATACATCCATAAGATAGCATTGATATAACACATGCATAGGATAGCATTGATATGTATATTCCAATACACACATAAGACAGCATGGATAAATTATAACACATACATATTATTAAGCGCGCCAGCCTGTAACAGACAAAAGCTCGGCAACAGCGTGTGATCATGACTATAAATTAGCGTGACACAACACACTCGGCCTTTAATTTCTGTTACGGCAGCCAAGGAGGTAAGTGATATCCGACAAAATAATTCTTTGTTTCTGATAAAGTAACGGAAAGTAAAAGTAGGGTCGCGAATCACCACGATGGTCTTCCTTGTACGAAATCATAATTATCTACCAAATATAAAAATCATAACTACAATAACTATCGAAATAGGAACAACTAAAATTTTATGCGTATAAGAGAAAGAACAAGAAGTGAGTATTAGTAATTTTTAACCTACCGCGCATGGGTTCACAAACTGGGCTAGGACATAAAATAGCCAAATTTAATAAACCTATATTTCGGAGCCTTACCTTATCTTATGCAATTTCGTGGTGTGAGTGTAATTCTTCAAGAAAAGGAAAAAATAATGATTGGGTTCATTTCGCTGTGTTTGGCAACTAAGCAGACGAGAGTGAATAGAAAGATTTTTTCATTTAAACAATGAGTGGCTTTCTCAACGCAGCTTTGAAATTGTACAATTAAGAAAGAAAGTCAAGTTATTATTTTAATTTTGTATAATTAAATAGAAAATGACTGATTAACATATTGCTAGAACTTTCTCGCGAAATACATAAGAAACAAATCCGTTAAGAAGTACTTTTCCAAAAAAAGAGTACATTTACTTGTTGTTATAATGTAATGATGAATGGATGGTTACGACTTTACATTGACCATTGAACAAGATCTTCGAAGAATAGTTCTATTCGTAAACTCCAACACTTGCTAAATATTACACGAACCCCGATACGTATGCGAATTATTGCTCAGGAAATAAATTTTGATTTTAAAAACTGTGTAAGTTGTACTCCCACCCGGTTCTTAAATTTCTGTCATTCCAATCACACCATTTAGTTACGGGTCCATGAAACGACTGACCAAGACCATTTTTGTCACTTGGTATATGAATTACGAATTTGCAACTCGCAAAATATATCGCGTTGCAGCTTTCTATCGCTCTGATTCTCGTGATTCTGGATTCTAGAGCAGGAAACACACAGACACATGGACATATTGGAGGCGACATTACTTGATTTCACGTTTAGCAAAGTTAAAAAAAAGGGGGGGGGGGGGGCTAAAATTAAAGTTATCTTAATTCTCTAAGTGCTTAAATAAATTAATTGAAGTATTGCTTCTTAGTTTTTTTGCTGCTGGAGAATTGGTTCTGGGTCCAAACAGAAGTTTCTTCAAGGACACAATAGGTCGGTGCCTTAAAATTCGTGTTTCTATTTTGTTATATATTCTCCACTTCGTCTATTCCTAAAAATGATTTCAACATTAAAATATGTATCTGAATAATGCAAAGGAAACAAAAAAATTAGTACACTTTCCGCAAAAAAGTGTACTGAATATGTGAACCAAATCCAAACAAAATCAACAATGTCTGCTTTATTGTTTCATTGTTTATTCTTATCATAAACACACAATTTGCACACATTTTCATAGGTTTTCTTTAATAGAAAAGCTGAACACAAAACCAAAAAAAAAAAAACAAAGACACTGACCAGCAACGAAACACTCACAAAAGAAATAAAAAGAAGAAAACAAAAACAAAGGTCTGCTCATTGCTACTTAACAAAAGAAAGTTAGATAATCCAAGTAGGTTCATAAAAAATCGTAAACAAGATTAGTATCATTAGAAAATAGTTTGTTGTTTTTGTTGTTGAAGGGAAATATTGAAAAGAAAAATTCAAAAGAAATTAAATAAAACTAAAACATGATTAAGCACGAGTTTATGTGCCATAAAGAAATAAAAAAAACAAGAAAACTTTTTCGTTTCAAAGTTGTGTGTGAAAATTTTTTATTTTCACACATCCAACGTAGGAAGCTTATTAAGTTTGTCGAATACTTGTGACAATGTAATAAAGCATGAAGAGTCAATTTAATGATACGCTCTCTAATTTATATGTAAACGTATATTCCACATAAGACGAACACTGTTTATTAATTGTGCATTCTAATATCAAATTATATGCAGTAGACTGTCTGCGCAGTTTGCAATCAAGGTGGAAGGTCTCACTGGGAATGTTATTGAAGCAATCAGTCAGTTTGATGCCAAGGTGGCAGTCTTACAGAAAAAATATATGGAACATTGAGTCGGTTAACAAGCTTGCGAAATGAAGTCGGCGACTTAAAGGAAAGAATGGCTAATCTGCAGATTGTTATTGGAGACAGTGGTTCTAAAGTTGAAACATTCTTAATTTATGACGCCCTCAGCATGCCATTTAAAGAATATTAGAAGGTGCATTGTACAAACAAGGAGAGACCAAAGTCAACTTCGCGCAAATGCTATTGCAACAAAATTGGGCACTTTGTTTATGAATGCAAATGTCGTCGGAAAGGCAATACGAGTGACAAGTCTAAGAGTTCACGCGGTTTCCAAAATAAACGCCACGTTGAAAAAAAAGAATCGCACAAATTCACGGATGGCTGCAGTAGGCAGAATCATGAAGAATACTCCTTAAGGTCTCCAGAATGCAAGAAACATAGTGAGAGACGAATACCTGAAAAAGGGAAAGTTAAGGAAAATGCTGTCTTTTGCTGGACAATTGTAGAGAGAAATATATAGGTAGCAAAAGTTGGCCGATGACGATATCAAGGTAATAAGACTTCGTAGAAAGGATGAACGTGTTACCAGGGAACAAATCGATAAGAAAAGTTCCACAACAAAAGCGTATTGGCATCGGTCGAAAAGCCGTTTTCAAAGGCGGATGGCTTTGGCGGATATAGTACAGTGAAAACGGTTCACGCACCGAAAAGTGGCTGGTACTCCCAAGAGCCAAGTCCGAAGCAATCATAAAGAAAGATCAAAGAGGGCCAAACGGAGAGCACTTTAGCGTTACAAAAACTGTTAAAGAGATTAACCGGAGATTCTACTGGGTACGAAGCTGAAAATCAGTAGCAGCATAGATTCATAGTGAGAAACGTAGTAAATCAAGAGAAAGGGTAAATAAGGTGAAAAGCCAAAAGCGGCCAAAATGATTTACAAACAAAAATCAAACCGCAAATAATAGGAAGCAAGCTTGGTTGAAGAGGCCTAGTACGATTGCATGAACCATCGTGCAGTGACAGACTGTCAACAAACTCAACGTATAAGGGTCTATCGCTAGAGCCTATCAGTTACCCTATCTATCAGATCCAGAAACATCCGAAAGCCAGAGCTATTACTAATGTGCCACACGGACTGATAGCGCTTGAAAATTATCTTGTCCAGGACAAATAAAATTAAGTAGAGGGCACTGTTACGAAAATGACATATTTGACGATTTGGGTTTTAATGAAAATGAATCGATTTTCTACGAAAGGAATTTCTAAAGAAAGAGAAGACCAAGTGCACATTTATTGCGCGTTACCTATGTCTTGCAGCTCGCGACTGGCGAAAAGCTTAACAACAATTGCGGGAAAATTTAGGGGAAAAACGAATTAACGGATTAAAACTGTGGTGAGGAATTTGAGTAATGATGACTGATGATGATGTTTGCAAAATCGTATGTAAGCAGAATATTCGGGGAAGGCAAAGTCAGCCGAGAGAGTTGAAGTGCAGTATTCGAAGGGACAAAACCAGAACGAGAACTAAAATTTGTATAAATAATTTATAAATAGATCTTCGAATTTTGTAAATAAAACCTGTACTAACCTGAATATTACAATTGAGTGGTACGAACTCTATCCAAAAAGAAGTCGGATAAATAACATAAAATCGTGAAAGACGATTTCACGTTGCAGTATTAATAAGTCGTTTATAAGATGAGTGTTGATCACCTTAAGACTCTCGCGCATTCGTTCCTCGTTCTTTAGCACATCTGCTCATTGCCGAAAATTGCAGAAGAATACGTAGAAGCTATGTTTAGATGATGATATATTACACGATGGTAGTTAATGAATTCAAGAAATATAAAAACTCTGAGTGCAAAAACTTCCAAAAGAAACAGAGCGAGAGAGAGAGAGAAAGAGAGAGCTTAAAAGATATCATTTTATTGCTTGACACAGAGGAAAACTTATGTTTTTACGTTTTCGGGTTGTGTGAATTATACCGTTAATGCTCTACGATTTTGACAAAATAAAAGTTAATTAAAGGAGCAGAAAGTCTGTTTTAAACGTTATACCTCAGGTACGATTGAAAATTTTGCAAAAATTTCTGCTTAATGGTCGATTGTCGAAAATATAAACATGTTCACACTAGGAAGCATTTAAAGAAGGTCGAGAAGACGTATGTCGTGTCGTGACCGACTGCTGCGACAAACACCAACAAAAGCAAGCAGCTTTGTCTTGCAAATTTCAAACTGAGTATTAAAGGTTTGCTTTGTGAGATGAAACGAGATGAGTGAGATGAATCTGAGTGATGGTCTGAGAGTTGTGATGATAATGCAAAATCGCCGTCAATGTGATCGAACAATTGACAGGATTTTGCACGTTTTTCTGCATGGGAAGCCATCAAGCTAAAATTGCCATTTGGAAATGGTCTTCTTGAGTGCAAGCATAAAAATCGTTATCGAAATAGTTGAAGGCTGTACTTTCATCCGTACATAAAGTGTATGCTTGGCTAAGTCAACCACAAAGGTCTACTTAGGAAATGATAAAATAAAACTTAAAAATACGACGAAGGCCAGGCGTGCGATAATTATAAAAAAAGCACACAAAGCGAAAATCTTGAAAAATTCGTGCATATATGTTGCAAATAATTGTCTCAATCAGAAAGCCGATAATTATTCCAATTGACAAAAAGCTTTGTAACTTTTATAGCTTATCGAAAGGTATCCAAAATTAGCTGTAAGTAACTTTAGCTAAGTAACACTTTGACAATAAGACTAAACTTAATTAAACAGATTAAACTTAATTTATTGACGGGCAAACCAAATTTACAGATGTAAATTTTGCAATGACTTTCATTCGACTTAGAAACTCCCGTAGTACTGTACATTTGAAAATAAATTATCTTTTTTCTGACCTATCTCAAGCTAAACCTCTTGATCTTGTACGCGTCATCCTGTCGTATCAATAACTTTCTAATTATTTTTAAAGACTCTAACGCCATTATATTCGCAGATGATTATAAACTATAACTTGATCTTAACCCTTTTGAACTATTTCTTTTTTATCAAATAAGCCAATGAAGTGTTATTTTTACAGCCAACGAGTAAAATGTCAACGAGTTTTCATTAAAAAATGTACGACGAAAATGGTGCTTGATCTAACCTTCTTGACGATAAGTCAAATTGATAACTAACTAACTTGATAAAAAAAATTGTACTGGAGCACTTTATTAATGCCACAGCTATATTAGATATTTTTCTTCCGATTTTTCCATTTAAAAATAATTTTCACTTTTTCAGGGATACAATGAAGGCGTCTACGTGCAGTAGATATTAACAGGCCAGTTTTAAATAAGCACAATCAAAACCGATTAATATTATATTCAAAACTCATATCTTTACTTATACGAAGGAGATGGATCGGATTGATAAATTTTTATGATCGTTCCCTATGGAATACTCCACTTACGAAAGTTCGTTATATGAAAAAAGTCTGCAATTTTCAAAATTGCTCGGCAAAAATCGTTACTGTAGCTAACAGTATTTCGTCCTACTAATTGGATGTGAACAATTTGGATCGAATGGCCCAATTTTCTGAATTGTATAGCCGTTCTTACACGAAAAAGGCCTAAGCTTCGTAAGCTTTTAATATTTTGTAAGGGAAATTGAGTAGGAATCAACAATGCCCGATGTGTCCCACCACATACTATTATAAGGCTTCTCATGAAAAGTAAGCCTTCTACCTTACGAGTAGTTTTTTATCACGAAAATGGATGAAGAATAATAAGCATAATAATCTTTGACAAGGAAATGTATTTTGGATCAAATCAACTTACGTTTTGATCGCTCTCGCCTGCAATGGTTTCACGTTGAAGCCAACTATAATTTCTGGTTTATAAATAAGAAATTGTATTAGACAAGGTGGTATAAAGTATTCAATCGGTCGGACATTGGCATTTTAGTATACTGTTTGTGTACAATAATCGAAAAAGCGAAAAAATGAGAAGCTAACTGTAAATTTTCTAATGGAATTCTTTCTTTACGGTAGAGTTCAACAGTGTTGGCAACTAAAAATAATAATAAATTTTCTAATTATATATAATAAATAAAAAATTTATCATTATTTCGTATAATTTATTTTTATTTTAGTATGACATGAGCTACGTTTCAATTTTGAGAAGCGAATTTCACTTTAGTTTTGTTTGTTTTAAAACTATCGCTGAAGTCGGTATTATTAATAAATAAATGAATAAATAACAAACTTGAAATTCCAATAATGAAATACTTGATCCCTTTAGAGAATGTATATTGCTTCTATCGACAACACATGTCATTATTCTATTTACTTATTTGTTTGACCATTTATTTATGTATACACTACCTATTTACTTTTATTTTACCTTTCAGAATTCACAAAGATTTCAACCATAACAAATAATTGAACACAAATTGGATATCGCACATGATAAGAATTTTTGATCGATATTCTGCTATTCAGTCTTGAAAGTTTTAACCGTAAGTTAGCCTTTTAAATGAAATTAACTTAAATGACTACGCTTGAGGTTTAGTTTGCTCGACAAAGAGAACGTGCTCTTTTGACAAACACAAATCAATGGCCAACATTACAATTAAAGGTAACATAAAAAGTTCAATTTAGATAAATAGGAAAACTTTTAAAAATAAATTTCTTATCTTTTGAACAGCCAATAATGCTGTGGTTAATAAAATTCGACTGTACAACGTATATTTTCTTGTACTATAAGTAACATTAGCGTGTTTTAAATTTCCTCTCCTATCCACTTCTATCGTTGAAATATGAAGGTGTGTTAGTTACATAGTAGTTTCGGCATTCAGGCTTTATACCCACCACCGAAGAACCGAAGAAGAGGAAGAGGGTATATTCATTTTATCGAAACGTTTCCACCGCAATCGGGCAAATTGCTCGCTTACAGAACGGCATAAACTGAGAACATCTCTAATAAATAATGAAGGTGAACAATCTAAGTTCACGCCCATCCGATATTCCAGTGCATCAAATATGTGATATCTTTCGTTGTTTTGAACTTTATTTTTTAAAGATAAAGAGGGAGAGTACAAAGGATTCGCACTCACTTAAATTAAATTTTCTTTCTTGTTTACATTCGCAGATCTTGTTAGAGTATACAGGATACAAGCAGGATTTATGCAGAGTTTTCTATGGAATGTATTGAGTTCGCCGTTCAAATTTCTACATTGAATCCCCAGTGAGTTGAACAACTCATAATTTGATCGACATTACGGATAGAGATCTTGAAAATAATTTCGGTTAACAAAACCGGGAAATCTGTAGGATCGTTTATCAGCTTTACTGGTAATAAACTGATTCATAAAGTGAACCTATTTTTCTCAAGTAAGAGTAAGGTTATTAATATAATTTCGTACATTGATACGGAAGTGTCAAAGTCCCATGGCCATTTTCTTCCCGCAAAAAGTAAGAACTGTTTACGACTGATTCATTTGAATATACGTAACAACGATAGTATGGAAAGCATATCATAGAATCGTACAGACCTTACCAAAGACATATATTAACATTTTGCAATGCGTCGATTTGAAAGTCTTTCGATCAGCACTCTAGCTTTATAAATACCAAGCTCAATATGTAAATTAAAATGGAGGTTATTATCAAGATCAAGAAAAGTGGCATTCTGCAGTGAGTACATTTCTTGAATAATAGTCTTTATACCTTACCCCAGCTGTGATACAAGTGAAGCTTGCATGTCCGTCTGTACAGGCCACAATCTTTAAGACCTTTTCACGAAATTTGATGCCCCGATGCTTATTAGTCTAAGGATGGTTTTAAAAAGAGTTTGGAATGGATCACTCTTTCGATCATTTCCCGTGCGAAGCCTTATTTCGAAAAATCCCCATGTAAACAAGCTCAATGTAGTGTAGAGTATTAAAGGAGATTGAAAGCATTACGATTGATAAACTTTTTTGAGGTTTTTACCAGGTATCCATTGAACTCTGAATTCAACATTTGAATCACGAGAAACATTTACTCCTCTTTTGCAAATGATGCGTAATCTATGCAAATTTCTTGGCAAGACGATACATATAATTCAAAATAACCTTCTGGTCTGTTTTCTTATGATTTCCACTTATTTCAATTCAATTATAAAATTAAAGAGTCACTGTATTTATCATTGTTATAATGCATCAGAAACTTTTTGCTAAAAACAAACTATTTATTAGTGCTTTCAGTTTTATAGTTTATGTGCATAAATTAAAACTGTTTAATGTGACATATAAAATCAAGTTAATACGGTAGGAAAGTAGTCGCTGGCAACACGATAACCGCACAAATATATATACATATATATATATATAATGCAGTTGTCATACATTCAATATGTCAGTACAGTTGTCAGCGTAAAGGTTTTGAGTTTTTACAAAAATTTCATTTTGACATTACGTGCATTAGAGTTTCGTTTATCATTATTAAAATGGAAGGAAATAATAAAAGGACGAACGTAAAAAGGTCATAATCGGGAAAGGCCGATCTTGAAACACCGTAAATTACATTGTCTAATACAGTCGTTCATTCATTTTCGTAATCATACAGCAACAATATTTCGTGATGTTCCTCATGTTGGAGTATTCCTAAGACGTCAGCAAACTTGATCTAAATTTAGCAAACTTCATTTACTTCCTGAAGATATTATGATTTTTCATGAAAGCCCTTACATGCGCAGGAATCCAAATTATTAACCTAAGTGAAGCAGATTCGATAAGGTTAAGTTATACTACGTATATGCAAATTGCTACAACGGGCCAAGTATCACCTTGAAATATCAAAAATAAAGCCCTTTTACTAAATGAAGATTCACCTTTCGTAGAAAGAGACCCGATCCAATCTAAACTTGTCGCATTAATATAGAATGCCCAAATATTATTATTCGGCGATTTTTGTCGAAGAATTTGAAAAATTGCAATTTTTTCATGTAACGAGCAAATAGTGACCGGATGCGAACCATTTGCGATAGTTTTCGCCTTTGGACCAAAATATCGCAAAAGACAACCCGCAGATTAAATATGAAAGGATACGCGCAGACATCAGGAGGGTAATAAGACAGATAAGTGAAGTCGATTTTAAAAACGTTTCTGAATTGATTAGTGTAATGAATGGTGAGCTTATCTTCAGACAGACATGCGCACAAGCTTAATATAGACGGTACCACAACTTGTGTAGCGTATAAAAGTGAGGATATAAACACAAATAAAAAAGTGAAATAATATTAATTAATTCAGGTAAAAACTTAATTAATTTCAAAGTGGAAAAAATATTATAAAATGGCAAACTTAATTAAAGTAAATATCAATACTGATTGACATGAAATCAATTTAAAAACAAATTCTAACTGTATTCATAGCAATAAATATTAATAATAAAAAAAAAACGAAGACTGTTTACTTCAGCTTAAATCGAATCATCTAACACTCCTCACACACATGTTCTATACAAACGAGAATACTGAACGCCAAACGAGCTCTTGCATCTTACTTTAGATATTCGACCGCAATACCGTATTGAGAAATCAAAACAAGTCGTCGTTTGCAAGAAGGCTTCTCTCGCGGCATTTGCTACATTATATTTGCATCTTGGTCTCTTAGAGAAGTGCTCAGTTTTTGTGAACAAAAAAATCTTTCCTTACGTATATAGCCTGAATATAGCCAGGATCAATACCCGCTTTTATTGAGTGGAATACTTCTGCTAAAACCAAATAACCTGCTCTGTACAAATAATTACTCCGGCAAACCTTACATATATAAGCACGATAACACAACCAAAGATGTGCATTCTAAACATAACATCCAGAATGTGAGATCGTTAATCGATCGCTACCACATACATATTCAAACGTTTGCGAAATGTTTGCGAATCTATGCATCTATTTAGTTGATTCTCAAACATGACCTAATGAGGAATAAAAAATAAGTACATAAATAAATTAAAAATTACGTTTTATTAACTAAATAAATTTCTTAATCCGAAACTATTGTTTTAACAAAGAGGGGAGCTGAAAACCGCTACAGCATAATACTGGAACCAATCAGGTAAATCAGTCTGTAAAGTATGCTGTGGAAATTTCTTTGCGTTACAATTACAAATAATTATGTAGAACAAGAAATTTTGCTTCGAAATTTATCCCATTCAAGCTCATTTGATTAATTGAAATAAAAAGGCGAATAGGACGATTCATAGATCTACTTAAAATTAGCAAATTGAGCTTGATTTCAATTAAACCCACTTTTATGATCATCTGCTTTCAGCAAAGTGGTATTTAATACTGGAACGCGTCCTTTTTTTTTACTTTCATTTTATTAAAATTCATATACAAAAAACGCATCTATTCGACGTACCGCAAAAAATAATGTTGTTTGTAGCTTACACAATAAAATATAGTTGCAATTATTTCCCTTTCGCTTATCCGACATCTTATGGCATATTAGTGGCTCCTCAACCCATTTTGCAATCAAGTTTCCTGTTCTTTACCTATATAAATCGACATATATATACATATAGAGGCGTATAGGCATATGTCTATTTATTAGTGGTTTTCCCCATTTTAACACAATCACCAATAAATACCGAATATAAGTGCAATCTAGTTTTAGAATCCGATGGTCTTATATAGCCCATAAGGCTTCAAAAACATGGTTGTAATTAAATTCAAAAGAAATCAATACGTCCTTCCTTATTTTTAACAGTTCTGCCAAACTTCACATCGGTGCACTGTGCAACCTATAACTTATTGGCGAGAATGTAATGAAATGTTAATTTTTTCGGATTTTTTAAAGTTAATTATTCGCAAGAAGATTCGTCGCCAAAATGTGCTCCACACACGTTCAAAAGACGATTGAAAATTTTGTAAGGAAAGCAGCGGAACTGGTTCAACAACCATCGGATTTGGTAAAAGTGTGCGTAGACTCTTATCCTTCCTTGTTGGTTGGACTAAAAAATTTGACTTTGACACGGACTCAATTTATATTTGTATTGTAGTGCATATATCTCAGATATAAGTACATATGCACATATTCTTTAGCTAAGGAGCTCATTTTACTTTTCATAAATCCTTTGAATTTTTTCGTTATGAATCGATGGAAACTTGAAATTTCAATGACGTCCACAAATTGGCAGTCAATTTATTTTTTAAAATCAATTTTGATATCCGAAATCTGATTAAAAACATTTTACAACAATACAATATCAGACAGAAACGCTTTTATTTACTTAATTTTTGCCTGTGAACCACTACAAAAACAAACTCATGCAATCCTGCAACAGCGGGTACTAAAGTCAAAGCTATTTTGTTAAATCTAATTACTTTGTATATTCTAACACACAGCAATGTAATAAGTAGCGACAGGATAATTGTATATGTATACATACAATGGATGTCATCACTTCCACGATGATACAGACCCAATTTTTAATCTAATTATTATTAATATGTGAGAGTTACATATAAAATTAAACGAGAAATAATTGGCTTCAATATTGTAATACTATGACATTTAGGCCATTTTGCATAGCAATGAAAAGGAATGCTATAACGTTCATATCCGTCAATGTGTTAATGGCTTCTATAGCACTGGAGTTTGAAAGAGTAAGTGAAAAAACCAAATGTTTACATTTTTGGATTGACTCCTCTACGTTACTTTTTCCAACTTCAAAAAAATTCAATAATGTAGTCATGCAGGCAGACAAACTCTCCGCCCTTAGTCAGTCTCATTGATCAACAAATTGTGCACTTCCCTTCCTTCAACACCTTCAATGATGTTAATAAAGAACGTCCGACATTGCAATCTTCATCTATTACCAAAGAGTTTCTTTAAAGCCTTAAAAAAATATATTATTGAAAATTCTTAAAAATAATAAAAAAAACGAGCAAAAATGCTCGTAGTGCAGTAGGCCACGGTCCGCCACTGAATACCTTACGTCGCTTCGTTTATTACAGTCGTTTATATACCGAACTCCCAAGATAAGTGGTTTTATCGGAAGTAGGGGAAAAAACGGTCCAATCCAAAACAAAGCTCGTCCATGTACCACATTTCACGATAATATCCCAATAATTGCGACCTGTAGGTTGAACACGAAGACATTTTTAGCCATTGTTTTCTTTATTACTTCTGTCTTCTTCTGTTTGGTTAACCGTTTCAAAATTTTTAACATTAAATTATTACGCGGGATCTTGCGTTTTATTGTCTAATAACTTCTCAAGATCTTAATGATTTCATTATCTTTTACCCCAACTTATTTGCTTTTGTTGTCTACTCCTTCGCTATTCCTTTCTTTATATCTTGCACAATTTTACGCTTCCTAACCACTTGCCAAAGTTCGATAGTTCAATAAAATCGAAGGATATTAAAATACCGCGTGCGGAAATTCCTAACGAAACCGTATTCGATGTTTATTTTTATACTGAGGATCCTGTGTTAATTTCTTGCTTACTATCAGCCATAGCTTCCTTAGTTTTCTTTAACTTGTGAATAACAGCCTAGGAAAGTGGTAATCATAATATCAATATCATAATGTAAGTGCAGCGAGGCTTCGCAATAGCACTGATTACAACAAATACATAAATAATTATGGAACTCTTTATGTTTATTTTTATATTGCACAAGTCCGTATGGTAGGCATGGAACGAAAGGATCCCTTGCGAATATATGTCTCTTGTTATGTCTGTCTATGTAGATTTCTTATTGGAATAATAATACCAAAAACTAACAAGAAAATGTGCATACACGTAATCAACTACATCGTTCAAATAAATATATATCGTCGCATGAGCGCAGGTCCTTTCGGCTTCTTAACTACTCCACTTAATTCTGATCTTTATATTCTCTTGTTTGGGATATGCTCTGCAGGTCCTCCAGCATGTTTTTTCTCTTTTTTCTTTAACTTACTCATGATGCCCTCATTCATCTTTATATTGTAGTTTAACTTGTATGCGGTGAGACGAGCTTCAGCGCGCCCAAATTAGAGAAAAAAGTACTACTAGATGTCAATTTAGGTCGTAAGCAAATTTCTATATTTTTTTCACATTAAGCATATTAGCTTCTATTTGCTAAAGTAATCACAACTACATTATCCTTGCAGAAGCAAAACATTCTGAAAACTTATTGAGAGATAATTTCAATTATGTACATATCTAAGACAAGAGCGACAACGTTGAACTAGAAGTAGCTTGTTCTTGGCTTCGTTTTTTTTTAGTTCCATTATTTCTTTTTTAAATCAAATTCTTTTCTAATCACATCTCAGACTTCATGGATTTGCATATGTTTCGTAACATGACCTTGATATTTTTGTTTTTGGTTTTCATTTCCTTTTGGAATTTTTATTTATTTATTTCTTTTGCCTGACTTTTCTTACAATATTTCTTGTTATTATTGTCATGGTGATGGTGAAAGGATGGATGACATCATTTAAAATAGCATTTTAAATATTTTATTTCCCTCTGTTAAATATTATTTACTGAAAACACATACATGCAACACCGCTTTTCTACCAGATACTTAGGCATAAATGATATGCGATATAATGTGATTCCATGTGAAAGCATAAAAGGAAAGACAAGCAAGATGGAAAATTTGGTTTTTTTTTTTTACTACGAGTTTATATGAGAACAATAAACATATATGTATGTACATAAAGATAAACATATATTCCGATCTTTAGACATCGCGTATATATACGGAAAGTAAAATGTTTCTCTGTAAGAGAAGAAGCATATGTTCGTGTGTATAGATATATGTATATATATATATATACATTTTTGTTTGTATTTAAGTATATTTAGTTTAGTTTTTATATGCTTTCCCTATACGCTGTCTTGAAGCATTTTAACTTACCAGAGAAATCATGTTTTCCGGCACTTTGTGCGAAATAGCGAGAATGTTAGTCTGTAGAATTGAATGCGTTGTAAGGATATAAGTGCGCTCGTGTGTATGTGCATTTGTGTGTGTATGTGGCTAAATAAAAACCACATTTTCTTTATAGTCTTTGTACGCACACATTCGCACATTCGTAGCTATATAGGATAGCATGTATGCATTACTAACCAGTGTTTCTTAAGAAAGAATTTCTTCTTTTCGTTGCCTGTTTGCTAAGTTATATGCAAAATAAGAAAAACTTGAGAAAAAAAATTTATGAATAATATTGAATTTACGTAAAGTGGTTGGTAAAATTTTTACAACACAGCGAGAAAAAACATGCATTGCTAAGGCAACGAATACCACACTATAGAGCTTTATGATGCATATTTATGCAAACTGCTGTTGGGATGTGCGTATGTGTGTGCGTGTGTGTGTGTGTGTGTGTGTGCGTGTTTGTATCTGTGTGGAAAGCTGGTTATATGCACGCTGACAATCGACAAGTAAACAGCGGATGTTGAAAAGTGGAAAAATATCGTATTTGAATATTTATCAAAATAAAATAAAAATAAATATAGAAAAAAGAAAAAATAAAACAGAATGGAAAGGGAATCCCAAACGCGGTTGTGTACGTGCACGAATATATTAAGTGTTTGTATATAAATTCTCGACTTCATGTTCCCGTTTGCTTATAAAGTAAAAGTTAATTTTTTTCTTCTCTTACGCAATGGGAAAAACCTACTTTTTTTTTGCTTTACATCAACATGAACATCTGTTACAGCCAGAAGCGACCATAACAATAACTACGAGACTCGCAAGTCTACGGCTCTATGGAAACTCATCAAGTTTTTCGAAATTTGCGTAGAAATGGGTGAATTCTCAACTTCATTTACGCTACATTTACTATTAAACAAGACATCATAAAAAACAACAACAATCAGTGATGCAACTATGTACATGTCATTGCAAATACATAGAAATAGAACGAGCGAAACAACAGCAAAAAAAAGTGTACAGGATCCTTATTGCATCTGTGCAGTTGCTCATAGAGTCTACTCTGAACTATTCAATCTGTTCAAACTTATCCCGCTATGATGAAACATGTAAGGAATTTAATATTAGCTAAGTACTTAGAGTAATCATCTGGTATTAGCGGTTTCATTTGAAGAAAAAATTATCCAAGATAGGCGATAATTTCTGTTAATTGAGTCTTTTTGTTCACCAGCATATGTGTGTCATCGAATTAATTCACTGGGTAGAAACTAGAAGAAAAAATATTCATAGTTTTATATAAAATCTCTATCAATGAAACGTAAATATATGCTAACATACGAACTATCATTTCCTGAACTTTATCAATCGGTTTAATTATCCGCTATAGCTTACAATTCTTGGCATTATTTTGCTTCTCTGGCCTTTTAAGCGCGCTACTCGATAGAACGCTTAACTATCCGTTTAACTAACGAAAAACAAATCTATTTCGCAACCTATCTTCACCAACTTTGCTTGAAATCGCTTAACATAGCAGGTATAAGTCTGTAATCACTTTTAATTGGATAATTCTCTCTCCCTTCTCCTTCAGTCACATTCGGCCGTGTTGTTTCGCATTATAATTGAGGTTACATTTCTTAACATCTTGTATACTAATGTGTATCTTTATTAAGATTACATACCGGATTATTCAACTTTCATAAAGAAATATTTATGTATTCAAGTAGAAGCTAGTAATTTTATTTAATCTATAACGAAAGATTTTGGCTTACGAAAAAGCAATAATTTATTGCAATAAGGATTAATGACGAGTTGATTTACATTAATTGAAACTTAATATTAAAACTTTCTTTAGAAACATTCAATTTGTTTTTCTCCTGAACGAACACATTTTTCTTTGGCTTTCTATTGAAAAACGAGTAAAATTTCATTTATGTATTTATGTATTTCATTCCTTTGCTGAGAAAGTTTTACTCTTAAAATGTTCTCAGATTCAGCTGTTTGGCTGAATGGAAATAATTGAAATGTGGAAGGGAACACTAATAAAGAGAAGAGAACACTAATGAATGCAAAATTTAAGAGAGAAGATTATATATTCTCTTCTTTTATCTCTCTCACTCCCTCTTTCTCTCTCTCCCTCGCTCTCTTTTTACGGTACGCAAATATTACGACTTGTGTATTGTGCTTGTGTCTTCGCTAGAAAAGTGGGAAATTACATAAACTAAAGATTTTTAAGAAAAACTTTTGTAATTTTAAATTCGCCATAGCAGCGATCATCAGCACGCAACTTCTTTAGGTAATACTTTTAATATATTTTCTAAGTTGTTTTCCATAGGACCATAAGTCTTACATCGTTTATATATACTCACCGAGTTCTACGTTACAAAAATTAGGAGGCTTAACAAAAATTGGCCAGAGTTAACAATAAGATTTTTTTGTTTTTTATTAACTTTGCAAGAAGAACGCCTTTAAGAAAAAAATTTGCGTAACTGACTAAGTCCGCCCATAAAAAATATGTGTCAATTGTATTTATTTAAAAGGGCTATCATCAAACTGGGTTTACTTTAAGTTTTAAGCGCATTTTTTTCAAAACTCTAATCTCTCTAATTGAATCAGGAGGACATGAGTTTTCGTAAGGTGAAGCACCAATTTTTTGAAATTTTGAACACTTCTACATTTCTAAATACATTTGCTGTTTCGAGTTCAAATATTTATATAATTATCACGGGTTATCCTGTCAACCGCGTGGATACTTTTTTGTTAGGGGCCAAGAAGCACGTCTCAACCGGTGAATGAGAATTTTTTAAAATATTATGTAAATATTGCTCTTTCGTGTACATAAAACTTTGAATGAGTAATTCTACTTTAAGAAAAAAGTACAGAACCTTTCGTACCCTTCGAAACTAAGGTAATCCCATTAACTCTACGGATTTTGTTTAGGCACAGCTTGAAATATTTTAATACTCAATAAAATATTTAACTTTATCAAAGCGACTATTTTAACCGTTCAGTGTAAAAAAAAACAGCGGACAATATACGGAGCTAGTGCTCAATCTACTTTCTATATTATTTTACTTCTCTGAAATCAAAAGGCAATTGTACGAAATTCTTAGAATCTTTCAAAATACTGACGTTATAACAACATTGTCAGTACTGCGTACAACTACACCATTCGTGGCACAGGTTGTAGCACTCAAAAGAACTTAAGATAAACCGATTACTACTCTTACTAGGCCGATCGATTCGCAAAGCGATTTTGAATTCAAGCTTTTCTGACCGTCTGTCCTTCTAGACATTAAAAGGCCCTTGTGTTTTTGTATTCAACCTACTGGTTACAATTTTTAAGATATTTCAATGAACTTGGAATGGCTGATTCCAATCGAACCACTTTTTCGACCACTCTTTATTTAACGCCTTATTGTAAAAATTTACAATTTTGCATATAAAAAATTTAAATTACTTTAGCTCTTTACCATATAACAGTTCCCACGAAAACTGAATTACTTTGTAATTATAATACAGAGTTTATCCGCCTGAGTGACTGAGCAGGCAAGAGTCTCGACTAGCAATTCAAAGACACCATTGCCATACGTGCTTATAAATTGTTGAAGGTAATGAATTTTGCTTAAAGCAACTAACACCGCTAATTTCTAATACTCCATAGTGGAAATTGGTTCATAATAATAATTTTGGCATTAAAATTAACTTCACCGAATGTCTAGTAAGTGGGTATATATTCTTAGTCCCATCACGCATAACGGCTCTAATGAAAACTGGTTCTTTATATGGTAAATATGTCCAATTTTTGATACTTTATGGTGAAAACTGTTTCGTAGTAGCAAAGTACCGTAAAAATTAAACGTAGGGAGTTTGGATCACATAGATCTATTTTTTAGATCCCATGATATGTAGAAGCTCCCAAGAGGAGCAAGCCCTTATATGGTGGCAAAGTCTAATTTGTACTTTTTTATGACGGAAACAACTGAAAAAGATTATTTGACAAGTAAGTTGCGTTTGGACAACGTCAGTGGACCTTTTGATCATGCTCTAAAATGAGAGTTTTCATTAATTGTATGCCTTTACATAAAAATAATATATAAATTTTGGTGTATTCTCACAAAGATGAGAAAACGGGTGCATTACACAAATTTTATGGAGCATCTTTTCGTCGGCCTTGTCCGACTATAATGCTCTTAAATGTTTGAATTTTTCTGAGCCTTTGTTTATTTTCATAGAAAAATGTATGGATTTTGTTCATTTTCCCCTCTAAGGCTATCGGCTTTGTTGGAAACTCTAGAAACTCTCACGACCATTGAGTTGTTAGCTGAGACTCTTTGTCTACTCAGCCACTCTAAATTTACTTCTAAAAAAAGGTAACAAATATTTTTATACCTACTACTGAAGGATAGGGGGTACACTTATTTTATTATGATTTTTGGCTGTGTGGCTGTGTGGCTGTGTGCCTATGTGTCTGTGCGGCGTGTGCACTTGACACTCTCGTGGTTCCAAAGGTAAAAATTCAAATGTAGCAGAAACATTTGGAGTTTCTGCACGAAGGTTGATATTGAAAATGGACGAAGCTAGTTAGAGCACGGGTTCGCAATGAAGCGAAGGATGTATATAACTTATCAGCTCAGGCAATCGTCGTTAAATGGAATCTTAGCAAGCACTTTGTAAAAAAAAGGTTGGGAAAAAAAGTTATATAAAGCCGAACGAGGAAGCAAAGACACTGAAGCGTATCAATCATTTGTAAACATTCTGTACCTGTTTTTCTCTCAAATTCCTGCATAACACCCATTGATTTGTAAACATTCTGTAGCAACATGTCTTCGGTCTCTTCCATACAAAATACAGTACACTCGCAAACATCTATGTATATATGTCGATATTTGCTTAAGATTTTTGATTGCCTTCCAGAAAGCAATAACATCTTGTTTTTGCATCACAAATTGGTTATATTCTTTAATATTTCTGGCAATTATTATGAAACAAAAAATCAAACTTCTAGTGTAAGCTATAATGCAGGATATTTCCAGCAGCCAAAGAATGATTTTCAGCAACATATACATCACATTGGTTCAGCAGCAGCCAGCGCTTTAGGCATTCAAATGGGGTAAGTAAAAAAGATTTGGTTTAGATTAGAAATGCTATTTAATAGAAAGCTCAAAACTAAAGGAATCTAAACAAAGATCTAAGAAGGAAAGAAGAAATCTGAACTGCCACTGCCTTCTAAGCGAATAATCTTTATGAAAAAGAATATTCTTGAAATTTGATAAAATTCGTTGTTCTATTGTAGAGCACATCAAAACGATCAGCATTTCATCATTTCACACAAAGCCTAGGTACTGTAAAAGGAAATATCTGTGACGAGTGAAGCTTGCCCATTAGCCATTAGAAGGAGTTAGATTTTCTAGCTACGGTTTATACCGCACTTCGAACACTGGCCTTTGTCCTTATGAAGATATGAAATGTAAATTACCTATAGTTACTGAAATTCATTGACCTATCATAATTATGGCACCTTTGATTCCTCTATTGGGCGATTTCAATGAAAATAATCTTCAATGGTTAGAAGCATGTTCAGCTTTTTGGAAAGAAAATTGTTATGCTACCCAACAGAAAGGAAAAGTAATTGCTATACAATCCAAGGACGAATGATTTCATTGAGCCTTATTATCTTGACTACGTAAACTTAAAGCAACTCCGTTTCTTCCTAGTTTTTGCTCATTATTAAACATAGAAAGCTGAAATTTCCCATAATTGCCTTACGAAAAACTATACTATATTTACTCAAAACTCGAAAAAGAGTTATCCGTGCCTACACAAACTTACAAGTGATTAAATTTTTTTTTTTTTATTTTTTTGAGATTTTATGCTTACTAGTCATAAGGTAAAGGACTATTTAAGACTATTTTATAAACTCCTCATACGAAGATATATTATCTGCCTAAATTTGCGTTAACTCTAAAATAAATATGGCGAACCAATTTTTTGGTAATAATACCAGCGGTATGGATATCAAATAAAGCGACTCGGAGAATAGAAGGCGACAAGCTAAGTGTGTTACTTCAAAATTGATTATAGTTTCCTTTTTTTTATTTTAAATATTGATTTGTGTCATTGCGGATTTTTGGAAGAAGTGAATTCTAGAAAACAAAATTTGTAGAAATTTTTTCTACACTTATTTCAACAACAACACGAATAATCTGGAAAAATAATTTATTGAAGTAAACCAATCAATTAACGTAATCACAAGGAAAAAAGGTCAAAAGAGTTTCATTGCATGATTTTTGCGGCGACTTACCATCGGCATTTCTGGGAATGAACATCTATTGAACTTTTTTCTTAGTAGTTTGGCTGGGTCACGAAATATATGGCCAAGTTTCATCCCACATTAAAATAGATTCGTTACTTTTGTGGTCAATTTTAACAATTTCTATTCGTCGCGTTATTGTATATCTTTGCCTGACGATATGACAAACAATGACGAACCCAGCTGTCAATTTGGGCGTGAATCTAAGGAAAAAATGGATGAAATGACTTTTAAAGTAAAAAAGTGCAAATTTGATCATCAGGTGATCAAAGTGATCATGAAGGTTCAAAGTGGCTTTGGCGGTTTTCGGAATATAATCCAAATATATTTCTGGTCGAAAAAATCTCACTAATCATATTTTTGAGGCTGCAGTTGAAATCTTAAGGCAGTTCAAAGCAATCACCAGGACAGCGAATGTCCCAAAAAATTTTTTTTCAAATAACTGTTATTCGATTATGCGACACTCGTGCTTTTGAGTCATCTAAAATTTCCGCTCAAAATCAATTTTTTATATCATATTTGCATAGCTAAGGGAATCTTTAAGTAAATAAAAAACAGGGACAATGGCGATAAGTGTTTATTATGAAGAAGCCCACTAACTTTTATTCATCTTCAAAGATCAACATCACATATCTCCTCGTCTCTTGATACGTCATTCTTACCTCAAAACTTAATCTTGAGTAAGCGCTTTCTCTTTCTACATTTCTTTCTGACCATCGTCATGCTACACGTAGAAGGGACATCCCCTGTGCGATTGGTCGTATTAGAGAAAAAATCAGTCTGACCACTTGCCGCTTTGATTATGAAATGTCTCCTGATTTGTCTGGTTGTATACATTTGGGTATATTATGCAATTTTTTTTTAAATTTTTCTTTAAAAATTATTTAAAAAAGGTGCAAATATTGTTTTTACTATTTTTCATAATTGACATTATGAAAAGCACTAAAATTTATGGCTGCCTCAGCGATAAAGTTTGTAAAAGTTGAATGTATTACTTAGTCTAAACGTAAAGTAAACTTAAGTTGCCAATAAACCCCTTTTCTCTTACGCCACCACAAACGCTTCGAACAATAAACAAGTAAGAAAATTAAATTCCGTCGGGGCCGAATCTCTTATACCCATCACCGTTATCCTAAAAAAAGTAGTAAAAGAAAAACATTTTTTATGGACTAGGCGCAGCTGGTTTCTTCTATTTTCAAAATAAAAGCTTTTGTGGTATACACAAACTCTTTTGCAAATTTGTCGGCGATACCTTCATTTTCGCTAACGGGAGAATGTTTATCACGAATACTATAAAGTTGCGCAAACAGACGGATGGACAGACGAACAGGTGCATTCCAAATTTGAAACTGTCTAAGAATTTGTATACCTTACGCGGTTTTTGAAGCATTTGTCTGTGCCTTATAAAAGTATTATAAAAAAAGTGAAACTTTACTGGATACGCGTGGCCAATTTTTTTCATTTTTGTACACAAATGCTACAGCATTGCCCAAAGAATATGCTTTCGCATTTACATTTGTTGTATAGTTTATGAGAAATTAACCAAAAACCATATTTTCATTTCTTTTGAAAAACACCGATGTTCTCAGCCTACGTGGTGCTGTGGGCGTGTCCTTCGACCGATTTGGCCCATTTTCCACGCCAACCTGCGTGCAAGGGCTTCCACTGTTTCTGCAAAATTCGAACTTGATAACTTTATTTTTGCGATCAGGAAAATGTTTACAACAGACCTTACACAGACGGCCAGACGGACATGCTTAAATCGATTTAGAATTTAACGCTCTTCAAGAATATATATACTTTGTGGGATCTCTGACGCTTTATTTTGGGTAAACGTTTACAAACGTTTTAACAAAGTGAATATACCCCTCATCTTTCGTTGATGGCTATAAAAAAAAGAGAAGCCATATTGACCATTAATTTTCACAACTACTTTTTTCCATAGTTATACAAGGCATTTGGCACACAAGTCGGAGGTTTTGCAAAGTTAAAATGAAGCTCAATTTACTTCCTTTACTGAAAAGCCATTAAACAGTTAAAATGCAATCTTTCCCATAAGTCAGTTCAGTTGAGCGAATGAAGTGCCGGCACAAAGTCCGCCACGATTATCATCATGTCAAGGTGCCAAATAGTTAACGGAAAACCGATATGGTCGCTTGTTAAAGGCAAAAGATTATAACAATGCATTTCTGAGAGCAAATTTTGCATACCATAAATTATTTTTTTACATATATATATTTTTCGCTTAACAATGCACGTTTGAGATCTTGTTTTTATCCAAAAAAAAATACAAAGAAAAGAAAGCAAAACAAAAAGTTTTTTGTTTTCTTCCCCCTCTAACTCCCCTGAGTCCCCATCTGTATATGACTTGTTAACTTTGATTGTTTTATACTTTAGAGCTGCCGCTTACTAAAGTCCAAGCGCGTCCCTGTTGGCCTCGTAAAAGCTTCAAACACGTCCATTGCTCGTAAAATATATTTTTTAAACTTCGTAGTTATTCTTCTACAGTGAGTAAAGCAAAACAAATACAACGCCATAAAGTTGAAAGTTTCAAGTTTCTTTCGCAACAATGAGTTCAACAGAAAAATTGTTATGGATTTCGTGTTAACGTTGTTAATGCACCAGTATAGATATTTTCAAAAGTCTTTCTTTTTGATTTTATTTTTAGATTACTTTATTGTTGGTTATTTTTTCTTTTCGCAAAATTTAGTGAACCCACAGGATTTCAGTTTTTAATAGAAAAAAAAAACCGGTTTTTCTTGTGAATTTTCTTATGAATTTTTTTTTTTATTATAAATAATTCATTATTAAAGTCGCCTTCTTAATGTCAATATTTCATAAGCTTCGATAAGAAAGAATGTCCTTTGTTCTTTATTTGATTGCAGCTTTTGTTTTCTCAGTAAAGAAAAAATCTTTTAAATTATTTTCAAGCTTTTATTATTTTAAAGAAACGCGTTTTTGTTAGTCATTTATGCGTTTATTTATTGTTTATTTATTTATTTATTTATTTTTATTTAAAAAAATATACTTTCCACCTATCTTTTGTATCTTGCGACTAGCGCTCGTGTTTTTCCTCTTTTTTTTCTATACTCTTCTTACAATTATAAATCTTCGTTACGGGTACAAGTTTTTTCTCCAAAAGTTTCTTTCTTCCATATCACTAAATACTCATTCGAATTTTAAACACATAAACTTAAAACTAAGAGGAAAACAGTAAGAGGATGAATAAATAGAAAGAAACAGCAGAAAAACGCTGGACAGTGCAAATATTTCGTTTATTAAAACACCTTTTAGCATAATAAGACAAGAGCTTAAGAAAAGTTTTTCGGAAAAAAGAACTTGAAAAATTCAAAAAACTTTTCCAAAACAAATGAAACGTAAATAAATTCCCGGTAAACTGGAGATCATTGAGTGCTTATCTAAAAAAGAAATGACCACAAAAAAATTTACAATCCTGGGCATTGTTTTAAGATATAAAAATTAAATGAAAACAATTTTAGATGAAACAGAAAAAGAATTAAAGGTTATAAAGAAGATTAATTAAGCTTTAAAATTAACTTATCTTTTTTCTCTACTTTTAGCGTCTAATACAAAAAGTGAAAACGCTAGATTTCCAGAGCGAGTCAACTTGATTCATTTACGGTTTTATTCCTGTATGATGCTGCACACAGTGGATGGAGAAAAGAAGTGGATTGATCACGGGCCGCTCTAAAGCTATCCATGTCAAGTAAGATCGATCGTAACTTGAACATATTACTGGAGAGTAATTTTACTATCGATAGCTATAAATCGACCCCAAAAACACAATAGAAAAGATTCCGAAAATTATCGCCAAATGTCAGCGCATTCACTGCTTTGAATGAAACTTTGGGTATGAGAAAACTATATATTGCAAATTGGAAGCCTATCTGCTTATAAAAGGATAAAAACATCAATGGCTCACTAATGTCGAAATTACATAAATTAAGCTTCCGATTGGTGGCCTACATACACATTCTGCCGATGTCGCTGACCATCATGATTTTTGGTGATCTCGAAAAGATATTTCAGGTGCTTGATAAATCGTTCTGTAGAAATGTTAAGGAAGCGTTGGTCTCTTAAAGGACACCATGCTAATGAATAAAGTCCATTCCTGTAAAAACAAAAAAAAACATTTTTCCAACTTAATCCCAAGAATTATTGATCGATATATTATGTATGCAAACAATATTAGTGTTATATCCATCATGCAGAACTACTCAGAATACCCAGACATACATATGAAGTGTAGCCACCACCATATATATCAGTGCAAAATTTTGAATCGATTGGGTTATACCTGTCTCCTTGTCCGTTTATAAATTTTTTCTTGTCTAAGGTCTCACCCATTCATCACGCATTGATATAAAAATGTAAACTTATTAATCGCCATCCACTTCAAAATAAAGCAGAATCTTTCGGACAAGTTGTACCTTACAGCCAACGAAACGATTTTGCGTTGAATAATAAGCGGGTATGTAAGACTCACATTGTAAAATATTTGAAGTAAACAATGGTTTTCCTGATCAGAGCTACGTTTACCACATTTGCATTTCTGTGCGGGAGCTTACAAGCCGGAAAGTTGGGAGAGAGGAACCTCTAATGAAGAAAAAGGCCTGATCATTCTCAGTCAGATCAGTGGCTTCAATTGGTGTGACGTAATTAACATAGTAGACTTAGTGGAAAGTTTTGGGGTAACTGCAAACCATCGCAGACCTTAAACGCAGAGAGCCGGTTGAGGCTTGCAGCTCAGTCGCTGCCGGAAGTCAAACGCAAAGAATCGTCAGGAATATCCAAACACATCTAGGGTTTATATCTGTCATAAACAAACTGCAAATAAAAAATAGCTGATAATGTAAGTATATGTTGTGAACATGTGTACCGCCACCCAAAAAAGAAAAAAAACAAAAATCAAAAGTGCATAGGTCACAAAATATGAAAAGATGCTCCTTTTTAAACACACTTCCTATCTAAAGATCATCACTGAAGTGAAGATAGCCCACCAAGATAACCCACATTTTTTACTGATGTAAAGTTAGCCCACTGTGCCTGGCCCACATTTTAGCAAAGACAAAATTTGAAATCTCCGGCTTAAGAGAACTACTTTTTAATTATTCGATTTACTCATTGTAATTATATTGTAATTACGTTGGGCACCACATTGCCTTTAAATAAAATAAAGTTATAGGGCATAGTCTTAGAAAATAAGCTGTCTTACCCAAAAGTCATAAACTGAGTTTTTACCGAAATAAATAATGAGAAAGAGAAAGCAATCATTCAAGTGGCTGCTAATCAACAAGCCCACGCACAAATATTTTTGCCATAGCATATATTCTATTTGCCTATAGAATGTTTTGAATAAAATTGTACGCGCATCCGCCTGAGTGGCCGAATAGGCAAGAGTCTCGACTACAAATTCAATGGTCGTGGGTTCGAACCTCAAGTGCGGTAGAGTTTTTAATAATAATAATAATAATAATAATAATAATAATATTAATAAAAAAATAAAGCCGAAAAGCCTTAGATGGGCCTAGGGCTTTAAGACTTTGGTCTTAGAATTTATTCTCTGGCTAAAATTTGTATAATAATATAATAATAATAAAATTGTACGCGGCTCATATTTAGAAAAATGACGACAAGTCTATAAAATGCATATAACTTCTTAAGCAAGTGCAAGTGCATTGCAACCATATGCCCGTAATGTGTAATCTTAAACATACATGTTGAATAAAGACAAAAACATTATGTGTAGCAACATTCATTAGCAACATTATTGCAAAATTTCGCCTTTAGCGTGTTATGTTTACGGAGAGAGCAGGTTTTGGCGAATTTCGAGGTGATGGCGCCGTACCATGAAATTGGGTTTTTCTGGTAGGTTTTAGCATTTTTCACGAAATATCAAAAATCTGTAATCAGGCAATTTGTCTAAAAATGGTTGTAACACGATTTTCGCATTGCTATCTTTTAGTATTTGCAACGTAATTTTGCAAGAGATTTAATAACAATAATTTAGCATTTTTGGTTTTGTGCTCGTAGTTAGCGGCTTAGTAAGTTTTATATATGCACGTTTGCTAATATTATTTAATTTTAATACTTATTTTGCATGTTTGTTGTTTATTTCACAATAAATTGTAACGTAGCAAAGACATTTTTAGTGAAGACACGAACTAAAAGATAAGCCACATTGAACTTGGGAGACTATCTTCACTTCACAAAAAAATGATCCCATCACATTAAAATTTTCCACCTTTATTTACTTTGCCAAGGTGGAATTTTTCACCGATTCGGAAATTTTACATTCGTCGGAAATATTTATAAAATTGCACATTTCTTTCGTCTGGCGGATTTCGTCCTCACGCTTCAAATGAGAATAATCGGAAAACTTGTCCGATGCAACTCACTTCCAATAAATTTTGTCTTTGGGCCGAAAATTGTAAGTTCATAAAATTTCGTCAAGATATCTCAAAATATATTCAAAATTGTCTCAATCTAATGATTGAACGCAAGGATAGATGAGTGTTAGATCAGACGAACGCACACATTTAAATTGAGTCAGAATATGACACTTAATGATTTAGTCAAAAGTGAACCTATCTTTATTATTACTTCTGCATACATCCGCAAAAACTTAACAAATCATTTCACTATAACTGCTGTGACAGTATTCATACTATAATTGTTGTGCACTAGTTTACTCATTCCTGTAGAATTTCTTTAATAAGAATGGATTGTCTCTATAACAACGAGTGACACCATTTCGTTTCGTTTCGGGTAACCCTCGTGGAAAGGTGGCTACTTATCGCCTCCGAGAAGCGACGAATGCTCTGGTACAGTTTAAATTTAGATAAAGTGTTTGCGGATGAAAAACTCAAACCTTACTTTTTTCCAATTAGAGTTTTTCTTTACGTCAATCTAGGCACAGGCGTATAGACGGAGACTTTCAAATGGTAAAATCTCTAAAAACAGAAAACTGTAAGATATAAACACAACGATAAAAATAGAGTGCGTTCTAAATCGCTTCGGCATTTTCAATTTGATTTCGCTAACCTGAAGTGGTTTCAAATTTTTATAATCTAAACTTAATGGATTTAAAAAAAGAGACGGTCGCCAATAAAATCATAAAATTTATGAGAAATTGGTAGCCATGATGGATATAGCCGTTAGTATTGAAGAAAACCTCGAATTTTCATTTTTTTATAACAAATTAATGAAACAAAACAATAGATTTTTTTATTAAATTTTAATTTATTTTTAGAATTTTGCAATACATTTACACGGTATCATTACTATAATTATCCTAAGGGGTACTTCTATTATCTGGAATTCCTTAAGAACTACGTAACATATATACTAAACCTTATACACTAAATGTTACTTCTCTCATCCACTCCGTCTTTAGAATTCGTGGTTTTGTTCCGTTCAGCTTTAAGAGGAACACTTTAGAGCTATCATCAACCTCTAAAGGTTCTCTTTACAGCCAACGTATAAATACAGGTTTCTGAAAATACGAAAAAACTTTTGAGTCCCGACCGACTGAACACCTTGAGAATAAGTCTTTTATAATCAATTATTTTTGATTATTTTATAAACAATATAAATGATGTCTTCTTCATTATTATTATAAAATCTTTCATGCAACGTAACGGAACAGGACATATGTATTTGATGACCAAATCCCTAAAAATGACAAACACGTAAACATTCGTAATGTGATAACTATTTTCGAATTAAAAAATTTGGTCAGATATATATATTGTGAAGGACGTTTCGTCCCATTTCCATCGGCTGGGGCAGCTCAGCGGCCCAGGGAAGGAACTCATTTTTATTTTCCACTTTTAACCTTCTATTAAATTCTTTTCTCTATTGCTCAGTCTGCGCGAGGCAGACCGCGACCCTCTCGCTCGAGAGCCTAACTTCGACTGCTTGGCTCGAGGGCCTAACCTCGACTGCCCCTAAAACTAATTTCTACTCTCTACTACCCTATACTTAAACTATCCTTATTCTATTCCTATTCTATTCCTAATCTAGCACTCTCTTCCCCTCTCCAGAGACGGAGAACCCGTGAGCCCAAAACGAGGGACGACTTTGGATCCTCACAATATATATATATCTTGTTCATTATAATACATTTCAAGCAAATAAGAGAATTATCTCCACAAGCTTGCACACCTGTTAACATTATATATCCACATATAAGATGGGCAGTAAATAATTAATTCAAATATTTTGAGAAATTTGAAAGTTTGCGAAACGCTTCTAGCGGAAAATCATGTATAATTTGTAATATTAAAAAGGGAGATTAAGCGGCGTTTCAAGTTCTTTGCCATTGTTGTCTACAACATATTAAAAAAAAAGTCAATGGCAAGCTACAAAGCAGCAATCTAAGCATTTTCATTCAATTGCGAACAATGAAACACAATCTTCATCGGGTTTACTCCCTCCGGCCCGTTCCCTTTTTCGTTCTTATTGACGCTTCTATATCAAATGAATTGATCTAATCTAACGAAATAATGCTAACGTACTAATAACCCTTTGCTATGTTTTCTATTTTACAAATTTGTATAAAACTAAAACAATTCACTTAGTTTTTTACCAAACCCTTCTTATAACTATTCAAATCAACTAAATGGCCGCACATCAAACTTTCCTTTAGAACCACTAATGTACGAATAATTATTGAATAATACACAACAAAAATATTTTTTTCGATTGTCGATTCTTTGCGGCTTTCCCACAATAACAACTTTTCAATTATTGAACCAAAATATTAACAACTAGTATAATGTCTCCGTCTCTTGGCCTCCAAATATGATAAATTAATTGTTAAATATTCAAACCTGCCATTTTAAGTGTATAAACAACGCATATATAGTTGCTTCATATGTTCATATATGGTTTTGTGCTTATGTTGGTGCAAGATGCATATGCAAATGCGCATTCAGCTTTCGTATTCAAAGTGCAATGCAGTCCATTTGTATTTTAAACGTGCAACCTATGACAATACATAAGAGTAGAGAAAATGTTGGAGAACATTTATCAAAATTGATAAAACTTTTGTGAAGCAATACATAACAACATATTCTGTATCCTATATGCAGGGCTGGCTTCACAAAGAATGGCTTTCAAGCTTGTTAAGAAGAAACGCTCTTGAAATATGGCATATAATAGGTGAAAAAACGTGATGTGAACGGCACACTAATACCCCATTCCGTTGCATGACGAATGACATATGCGAAAAAATCACCGGCTTTACTGTTCCAACATGTGAATATCAAACCGATAACATTATCACAACGACGCTCCTATAATTGTCAATATATATTGAAAAGAAAAAGAAATAATTGATCCGTAACTTTTATACCTGATCGTTCGCATACAACAAGTACAACTTCATGGCTCATATAATATTTCTTCTCTCCCGTATTTTTCATAAGAACGAGGACAAACATAGAAATTCATTCCAACATGGGCCATACATACACATAATGCTAATGCTATCCTTGAACTATATTTCGGTTAAGTTTCAATTAATTGAACGATATTGTTATAATAATTTGCTTGAACAACACTTTGGAATATTTGCAGACTTAAACCATACGAGTGTATATACTAACGCCAATATTGCTGAGTAGGATAGTAACATTTCAACGCCCATACAAACATATATATGTGGACTGAAAAAATATGGAATGTATCAATGGCAAGTACTGCGTTTTGTTATCGACATGCATATATTATCCACCACATTAGGTGGTGTTCACAATATTTCCTTGACAATTAACGCATTTTCGACGCTTAGTATATTTTCATGAAAGCAGAAATAGAAAGGATATTGTTTTTATTTTTGAAAACATGGATGAATGTCCTCGGCCTTTAATTTCCACTTCTTTTCCACACAACCTGCGTGCAAGAAAAATAGTTGATAGACTTGCGCATCTATTACACATTCTCCATTCTATATCAAAAAAAAAAAAAAAAGCACAAAGAGTCTAAAAGAGCAACGGCG